>CAUYON010068202.1:0-19972 GCA_963573935.1 Arctocebus calabarensis | reverse complement strand
CCATGTTTTTTTCTTTCTTTTTTTTTTTTTTTTTATAGAAAGAGTCTCACTTTATCGCCCTGGGTAGAGTGCCGTGGCGTCACAATGCTCACAGCAACCTCCAGCTCTTGGGCTTAAGTGATTCTCTTGCCTCAGCCTCCCTAGTAGCTGGGACTACAGGCGCCCACCACAGCGCCCGGCTATTTTTTTGTTTTGCAGTTGGGCCGAGGCCGGGCTTGAACCCGCCACCTTCGGTATATGGGGCCGGCGCCCTACTCGCTGAGCCACAGGAGCCGCCCTCCCTCCCATGTTCCCTCCCATGTTTTTAAAAGTTAAATAGAAAGATTTACGTAGAAAGCTAAAGTATGTATGTACACTACCGATAAACACTCCTGCCAATAGTCAGGCATTTCCACATGCCTGTAATACCTTTTAGAAATGTGAGCCCATTTAAGTATCCACGCAGTTTGAAAGACCCATCTATAGGGCGTGCCTGTGGCTCATCAAGTTTGGCGCTAGCCCCATATACCAAAGGTGGTGGGTTCAAACCTGGCCTCAGCCAAACTACAAAACAGAAAAATAGCCGGGCACTGTGGCAGGCGCCTGTAGTCCCAGCTACTTGGAAGGCTGAGGCAAGAGAATCGCCTAAGCCTAGGAGTTGGAGGTTGCTGTGAGCTGTGTAATGCCACAGTACTCTACCGAGGGTGAAATTCTGTCTCTACAAAAAAAAAAAAAAAAAAGAAAGACCCATCTATATAAATATTGAAGACAGGATGTTAATAATGTAGATGACTGCTGATTAGATCTAATTCTATTTCTTTTTTTCTTTTTTTTTTTTTATAATTTTATTGAATCATAATTCTGTACATTGGTGCAATCATAGGGCACGATTCATATACATTCAGAAATGTTTTGATCGTACTGTTACTAATTCTATTTCTTAAAATGCAACACAATTGAGGCCAGGTCAGATGGCTCATGCCTATAATCCTAGCACTCTAGGAGGCCAAAGCGGGTGGATTGCCTGAGCCCACAGGTTCGAGACTAGTCTGACCAAGAGCAAGACTTTATCTCTAACAGTAGCTGAGCACTGTGGCAGGCACCTATAGTCCAAGCCACTTGAGAGGCTGAGGAAAGAGAATCACTTGAACCCGAGAGTTTGAGGTTTCTGTTAGCTTTGATGTCATGGCATTCTACTGAGGATGACAAAGTGAGATTCTGTCTCAAAGAAAAAAAAAAGCAGGCTCGGCACCCATAGCTCAGTGAGGAAGATGCCAGTCACATACACCAAAAGCTGGTGGGTTTGAGCGCAGCCTGGGTCTGCCAAACAGCAATGACAACTGCAACCAAAAAATAGCTAGGTGTCGTGGCTCGGCTCAGCCTCAGCTGTTCGGGAGGCTGTGGCAGGAGAACTACTTGAGCCCGAGAGTTTGAGGTTTCTGTGAGCTGTGATGCCACAGCACTCTACCGAGGGCGACATAATGAGACTATCTCAAAAAAAAAAAAAAAAAACCAACACAGTTATGTATGAACAAAATATAAATGTCAAGACTACACATGAAATCAGGAAAGAGAAACGGTGTATAAACTGCTCTAGTGATGGAAGCCATGATCCACAGAAGCTGTGTATAAGACCATACCTTCCACGCCACCCACCCCTGCATCTGACCCACCTGCTGCAGATGCTGTTTCTCCGACTCTGCACATCCCCATTGATTTCCCTCTTTTGGTCTTGGTGCTCAGCTGCTGCGGCCTGGAGGACATCCTTAATCGAGGGGAACTGGCCCAAAGCACCCATGGCAATCTCCTGGCCATTTACCACATAGGAAGTTTCCTGCGTGCCCATTGTGTTTACCAGAACACCATATGTCCCATGTGTAGAGACACTGCTGTGTGATGAACTGTCACTCTCATTTCCATCAGCCTCGGACACGCTGTCTCCAGTTAGTGAAGCATTCTCCAGACGGTCATCAGTCTCAGGGGCCAGGCTGATTTCAGACACAACTGATGCACTGCTTCTACTCTGCTTCAGGGAACCCATGGGAGAGTCGGTAGCTGAAATATTTCTACCAGAACTCCCAGCATCTGAGCCTTCAGTTCTATAATCAGCCAGAGATCGAATTTTGCTTGATTTTGAACTTTTTTTCTCCTTAGGATGTGCCAAGAGCCCTAAGCTGCCCACCTTCGGCCCCCGAGGGACACTGGTACGCAGAAAGGAATATTCTTTTGTCATAGCCACAGTACTGGCCCTTGGTAAGTGTTCTGGGTTTAGCATGAGTTCAGGATCAAGTGTGCTAAAAAGTCTTGTTTTTGTTGAAGGTTGACTGGACTGAGAAGGAAACAAAAGCACAAAAATTATGTTTAAAACTGACAAGCAGAATTCTGACACTGCATTCAGAAAGATTGTACCTTTTTTTTTTTTTTTTTTTTTTTTGTTGAGATGGTGTCGAAACTCTATCGCCCTCTGTAGAGAGCTGTGGCGTCACACAGCTCACAGCAACTTCCAAGCTCTTGGGCTTAGGCGATTCTCTTGCCTCAGCCTCCCGAGTAGCTGGTACTGTGAGCTTTGATGCCATGGCATTCTACTGAGGGTGACCAAGTGAGATGCCTGCCACAATGCCCAGCTATTTTTTGGTTGCAGTTTTGACCGGGGCCAGGTTTGAACCCTCCACCCTCGGTATATGGGGCTGCTGCCCTACCCACTGAGCCACAGGCACTACTCAGGTTATGCCAATTAATACCTCCTCTACTGATAACCAGAAAGCATCCAGCTCTGGGCCCTTGCCACACAGGATGCAGCCAGGCTTCCCCCTTAGGCTTCATTCCTTCAGGGTCACACTATACTGACTAGTCAGACCATTCCTGGACCTAAACCACCCTCCTTATTGAATGTAACCGTGAAACACTTCAAAACACATATTAGAGCATCATATGTTGTTATCATACTCCACCAACAAGATGTCTCTGGCTATTTTCCAGTTTATTCTTTCAGATAAACATTTAACATTTTTTTTCTTTAAGGCTACAGGCATGGTAACTCATGCCTATAATCCTAGCACCTTGGGAGGCCAACGTGAGTAGATCACCTGAACTTAGGACTTTTAGGCAAGCCTGAGCAAAAGTGAGACCGCATCTCTACTAAAAATAAAAAAAAAAAACTGGCTGTTGTGGTGGATGCCTATAGTCCCAGCTAGTTGGGAGGCTGAGGCAAGGGGATGGATTAAGCCCAAGAGTCTGAGTTTGCTGTGAGCTAGGAGCCACAGCACTCTAACGAGAACACAGAATAAAACTCTGTCTCAAAAATTAATTAATTAGGCTCGGCACCTGTGGCTCAACGAGCTAAGGCGCCAGCCACATACACCTGAGGGGGCGGGTTCGAATCCAGCCTAGGCCCAACAAACAACAATGGTGGCTGCAACCAAAAAATGGCCGGGTGTTGTGGCAGGCACCTGTAGTCCCAGCTACTTGGGAGGCAGAGGCAGGAGACTCGCTTGAGCCCAGGAATTGGAGGTTGCTGTGAGCTGTGATGCCACAGCACTCTATCCAGGGTGATAGCTTAAAACTCTGTATCAAAAAAAAATAATTAATTAATTAGCAAGACCCTCATCTCTAATCACTAATTTTTTTTTCTTTAGCTAAGTGTCATAATAGGCACCTGTAGTCCCAGCTAGTTGGAACTGAAGCAAGAGGATTTCTTGAGCCCTGGCTGAAGCAAGAGGATTTCTTGAGCCCAAGAGTTTGAGGTTACTATGAGCTATGAAGCCATGACACTCTACTCAGGGTGATAGAGTGAGACTCTATCTCAAAAATAAATGAGTAGGGTGGCACCTGTGGCTCAGTGGGCAGGGCGCTGGCCCCATATACCAAGGGTGGAGGGTTTAAACCCGACCCTGGCCAAACTGCAATAAAAAAATAGCCAGGTGTTATGGTGAGCACCTGTAGTCCCAGCTACCTAGAAGGCTGAGGCAAAAGAATCGCCTAAGCCCAAGAGCTGGAGGCTAATGTGAGCTGTGTGACGCCACAGCAATCTACGGAGAGTGATAAAGTGAGACTCTGTCTCTACAAAAAAAAACCTAAATAAATAAATAAATAAGTAAATAACTAACTAATTTTTTTTTACTACTTAAAAAGAAAGTCCTATTGAATTAGAACTACCTTAAATTTATGGGCTGCTTCCCTTCAATTATCTGTTCACATGTTTCTCAAAAAAGAAGTGATGTCAGGTTCTTTATATGGATTCTCAGACCTTTTCATTGCCATTTAAATTTATTTCTCGGATATTTTATGATTTGTGTTATTAAAAATGCCATCTTTTTCCATTAATTTTATAACTGATCATGTTAGGATAACTTTTAATTTTTACTTATAATTTTTAACTGACAATTTTCTGAACCCTAATTATATTTAAGAATTTTTGTCAGTGGATTCTAAAGTCTTCCAAGGTGTTACCAACCCCTGCAAATCTCTCTCCTCCTTTACAATTTTCATTTCACCTATTTTCTTTATTATTACCAAGTCAACTAGGTATCTCAACATGACTTGCTTTTAGAGAACCATTCAATCCTACATTATTCTACAAAATCAACCCAATCCCATCAGGTAGAGCCACAGGGAGAGGATGAGACACCTCACCAAATGACACTGGATGCACAAAACGACAAATGAGCCAGAACAGCTAGCTAAAAAAGAGCAATAATGGACAAGCCCAGGCAAGACATGGGGTGTGGCTCAGGGAGGTGCTGGGTGAGAGGGAAGGTGGAGCTCAGGGAGGAGCTGGGCCAAGCAGGAAAAGGCAGGACCAAGTGAGTAAGGGCGGGGCCCAGGTGAATAAGAGTGGGGCTCTGGAGGGTGAGGCCAGGAGAATAAAAGAGAGGCTCAGGGAGGGCGGGGCCAGGTAAGTGAGGAGGGGCCAGCATGGTTCTCACTTGTTCTGGATGTTTTGAATCTAGGATAACTACATCCACTCAGACCTACAACAGGAGCCTGCCTGATGAAACAGCATGAATGCAGTCCTGAAGGCAGACAAGGCACAGTGGAGTATCATGATAAAGTAGTTTTGCACCCGTAGGGAAAGTTAGATCACAGAATAAGCAATTCGAGATGGCTCACCATCTATCCAAAGAGACCTAATTCCCACCTCTCTTTAAAATTTCCAAGATGATAGCACATAGCACTGATAAAATATTCCAGATTATAGATCAACTTTTTTTATTTTTATTTTTTTTAGAGACAGTCTCACTCTGTCGCCCTTGATAGAGTGCCATGGCATCACAGTTCACAGCAACCTCCAACTCCTGGGTTTAGGCAATTCTCTTCCCTCAGCCTCCCAAGTAGTTGGGAGTACAGGCACCTGCTACAACGCCCGGCTATTTTTTGTTGCAGTTTGGGCCAGGTTCGAACACGCCACCCTTGATTTATGGGGCTGGTGTCCTACTCACTGAACCACAAGTGCCACTCAGATTAAATATTTTTTTTTAATAATTTTATTGAATCATAATTATGTACATTGGTGCAATCACAGGGCATGATTCATATACATTCAGAAATATTTTGATCGTGCTGTTACAGATATCCTTCATGGCATTTCCTTGATCACTATATAAAGCAGATTAAATATTTTTAAAATATATCTTAAGGGCAGCTCCTGTAGCTCAAAGGAGTAGGACGCCGGCCCCATATACCGATGTAGCGGGTTCAAACCCAGCCCCAGCCAAAAACTGCAAAAGATAATAAATAAATAAAAATTAAATATATATATATATCTTAAACATGGGTGGCGCCTGTGGCTCAAAGGAATAGGGCACCAGCCCCATATACTGGAGGTGATGGGTTCAAACCCAGCCCGTCAAAAACTGCAAAAAATAAATAAATAAATAAATAAATAAATGTGTATATATATATGTGTGTGTGTGTGTATCTTAAATGTATAAGGAAAAAACACACGTGAATTTATTTATATTCTTCCAATATTGAAACATGACATAAACCCTGAAAGAAAAGTAAAGATTAAAATTTTTGAGTGTAAATATTTAAACTTATATCCAATAAAAATCATACCAGAGGGTGGCGCCTCTGGCTCAGTGAGTAGGGCACCAGACCCATATACAGAGGGTGGCGGGTTCAAACCCAGCCCCAGCCAAACTGCAATAAAAAATAGCTGGGCATTGTGGTGGGTGTCTGTAGTCCTAGCTACTTGTGAGGCTGAGGCAAGAAAATCGCCTAAGCCCAGGAACTGGAGGTTGCTGTGAGCTGTGTGACAACACGGCACTCTTACCAAGGACGATAAAATGAGACTCTGTCTATATATTAAAAAAAAAAAAAAAATCACACCAGAAAAGAAGTCAGAAGACGTGGCAGATAGGGAAATATTTTCAATCTGGACTGACAAGGGCCACTTTCCTAGTTTACAGGGCACCCACAGAGCAGAAAGACAACCAAAGGAAAATGGGCAAAGTTACAAGAAATGCAAACTGCCAATACATGGGATATGTTCGATGTGAGAAGATACCATTTCCTTCACCTATTACAAGGATAAAAATTTGAGTTTTCCTTCTTCTAAAGCTGCCATTGATAAGCTGGCAGTCTCACATATTGCCAGCCAGAGCATAAAAAATTGGAATATTCAGGCTCGGCGCCTGTGGCTCAACAGGCTAAGGCGCCAGCCACATACACCTGAGCTGGCGGGTTCGAATCCAGCCTGGGCCCGCCAAACAACAATGACGACTGCAACCAAAAAATGGCTGGGCGGCTCGGCACCTGTGGCTCAATGGGCTAAGGCGCCAGCCACATACACCTGAGTTGGCGGGTTCGAATCCAGCCTGGGCCTGCCAAACAACAATGACGGTTGCAAACAAAAAAAAAAGGTCAGGCGTTGTGGTGGGTGCCTGAGTCCTAGCTACTTGGGAAGCAGAGGCAGGAGACTCGCTTGAGCCCAGGAATTGGAGGTTGCTGTGAGCTGTGATGCCGCAGCACTCTATCCAGGGTGACAGCTTGAGGCTCTGTCTCAAAAAAAAAAAAAAAAATGGCCAGGCTTTGTGGCGGGCGCCTGTAGTCCCAGCTACTTGGGAGGCTGAGGCAAGAGACTCGCTTAAGCTCAAGTTTGAGGTTGCTGAGAGCTATGATGCCACAGCATTCTATCCAGGGTGACAGCTTGAGGCCCTGACTCAAAAAAAAAAAAAAGGAATATTCAATATTTGCCTATAACAAAAGATGAACAGAAGTCACATTTCAGCACCTCTTGTAATTGCAGAAGTTAAATGTGACTTGAGTATGAAATTTTAATACAATTTTTTTGCTTTCTTAAATTGTGCATGCTTTTTTTGGCACCCTCTGTACATAACACCTTTTACTCAATAATGTGACAATTAAGTATTTACCCACAAAGTATACCAAGATACAAAACATCCACTGCAGTATTTTTGGCAATTTCAAAAATTAGAAAACATACGCTTAGGCGGCGCCTATGGCTCAGTGAGTAGGGCACCAGCCCCATATACCGAGGGTGGCGGATTCGAAATTACCCGGCCCCAACCAAACTGCAACAAAAGATAGCTGGGCATTGTGGCAGGCACCCATAGTCCCAGCTACTCTGGAGGCTGAGGCAAGAGACTCGCCTAAGCCCAGGAGCTGGAAGTTGCTGTAAGCTGTGACGCCACAGCACTCTACCAAAGGGGACGGGTTGAGACTCTCTCAAAAAAAAAAAACACACTGCGAGGCCAAGGTGGGTGGATGGGTGGATGGTCTGAGCGGCCTGAGCATTCTGATCAAGAGCAAGACCCCATCTCTAAGAATAGCTGGGCGCTGTGGCAGGCACCTGTAGTCCCAGCTACTTGGGAGGCTGAGGCAAGAGAATCGCTTAAGCTCAAGTTTGAGGTTGCTGAGAGCTATGATGCTACAGCACTCTACCAAGGGCAACAAAGTGAAATTCTGTTTAACCAAAATGTTGATCACTACAGACAAGTTAAGTAAATGCTGGGCTACACACACATGTTATTAAAAGAATAAGGTAGGTCTGAATTGTTTGTGCTGATAAAGAGTTCAGGGTGAAGGTGGCAATATTGGTGATGCGGAGAAGCGCAGAAAACAGTAGGTGCTCGATGCAGAGGCATAAAGACACCCTCAAGGAATATATCAGATTAGAAATAGGAGGGGACTTTTCCTCATCATCTTCTACCATTTATGCCTGAACTACATCCTTTGTGGTAAACAGAATATTCTTTTACTCCTAGTTTGGTAGTTTTATTTGCTTGTTTTGTGTTTTTGAATCAGGAATATTGAACTTTATCAAATACTTTTCTAGCACCTATTGATGATCATAATGCTTTCCACGTGGACCTGTCACTATGAGTTTTTATTGTTGTTGTTCTTTGTTTTGTTTGTTTTTGAGACAGTCTCACTTTGTCACCCTTGGTAGAGTGCTATAGCATCATAGCTCACAGCAACCTCAAAATTTTGGGCTCCCAGGAGTTGGAGGTTGCTGTGAGCAGTGTGACGCCACAGCACTCTACCAAGGACGATAAAGTGAGACTCTGTCTCTACAAAAAAAAAAAAATTGGGGGGGCTCAAATGATCCTTTTGCCTCAGCCTCCCACGTAGCTGGGACTATACACACTGGCCACGATGCCAGACTATTTTTACAGATGGGGTCTTGGTCTTGCTGAAGCTGGTCTAGAACTCCAGAGCTCAGGCAATCCACCTGTCTTGGCCTCCCAGAGTACTAGGAATGGAGTGGTACAAATCCAAGATGGAATGCAGTGGTATAATCACAGCTTTGTTTTGCTACACTTTCAAATACCGTATCTTTTTAAAAATTGGTTATTCCTGGCAACCCTGCGTCCAGTAAGTCCATTAGTGCCACATTCCCAGCAGCATGTGCTCACATCATGTCTCTGTGTTACATTTTAGAAATTCTCACAACATATCAATTTTTTTCATTATTGTATCTGTATGGTGATCTCTAATCAGTGATCTTTGATGTTACTGTTGTAACTATCTTGGGACACAAACCACAGCCATATAAGATGGAGAACTTAACTGATAAATGTTTCTGCCTTCTCCACCTCTAGCTGTTCCCCCATCTCTCTCCCTCCCCTGGGACTGCCCTATTCCTTGAAACATAACAGTATTGCAATTAGGATAATTAACAAGCCTACAACAGTCTCTAAATGTTCAAGTGAAAGGACAAGTGGCACATCTCTTCCTTTAAATCAAAAGCTAGAAGTAATTAAGATTAGTGAGGAAGGCAAGTTGAAAGCTGAGACAGGCTCAGCACTAGATCCCTGTGTCAATGCAAAAGAAAGTTCTTGAAGGAACTGAAAGTGCTACTCCAAAGAACCTTACTGTTAATGTGGAGAAAATTGTCTCTACAGAAGAGCAAACCAGCTACAATATTCCCCTAAGCCAAAACCCGATCCTCAACAAGTCCTTGATTCTCTTCAATGCTCTAAAGGCTGAAAGACATGAGGAAGCTGCAGAAGAAAAGCCTGAAGCTAACAAAGGTTGCTTCATGAGGTTTAAGGAAAGAAGCCATCTTCATAACATAAAAGTGCACAGTGAGACAGTAGGTGCTAATGCAGAAGCTGCTGCAGGTTATCCAGAAGATCTAGCAGAGATCCCTGATGAGGTGGCACACCAAACAAGAGATTTTCAGTATAGACGAAACAGCGTTTTTTTGTTGTTGTTCTGGGGTTTTTTGAGAGAGTCTCATTTTGTTGCCCTCAGTAGAATGCTGTGCCATCATAGTTCATGGTAACCTCCAACTCTTGGGCTCAAGTGATTCTCTTGCCTCAGCCTTCCCGAGTAGCTGGGACTACAGGCACCCGCCACAATGCCCGTTTGTTTTTAGAAATGAAGTCTCGCTCTTGCTCTTGCTCAGGCTGGTCTTGAACCTGTGAAAAATCCCCTTGCCTTGGCTTCCCAGAGTGCTAGGATTACAGGAGTGAGCCACAATGCCTGGCCTATGAAACAGCCTTTTGTTAGAAGAAGATGCCATCTAGTACTTTCATAGTGCAGTGAGGTTGATGCTTGGCTTCAAAGAACAGGCTGACACTCTTGTTAGGGGCCACTGCAGCTGGTGACTTCAAGTTGAAGCCAGTGTTCACTGACTCCTCTCACAATCCTAGGGCCCTCAAGAATGACACCAAATCTACTCTGCCTATCTCTATAAATGCAACCGCAAATCCTGGGTGACAGAACATCTGTATGAACATGGTTTACTTAATCTTTTAAGCCCCCAGTTGAGATTTACTGCTCATAAAAAGGGAATCCTTTCAAACTGCTCACTGACAAGGCATGTGGTGACCCAAGAGCTCTGCTGGAGAGGTACAAAGAGATGAGTGTAATTCTCATGCCTCTAACACAACATCCATTCTGCAGTCCATGGATCCAGGAGTCATTTTGACTTTCAAGTCTTAATACAATTCATAAAGCTATAGTTACCATAGATAGTGATTAAGCTGAAGGATCTGAGCAAAGTAAACTGAAAATATTCTGGAAAGGAGTTACCATTCTAGATGCCATAAAGAACATTTGTGATGGGCGGCGCCTGTGGCTCAATGAGTAGGGCACCAGCCCCATATACCGAAGGTGGCGGGATCAAATCCAGCCTCGGCCGAAACTGCGAAACAGAAAAATAGGTGAAGCCCAGGAGTTGGAGGTTGTTGTGAGCTGTGTGACGCCACAGCACTCTACTGAGGGCGATAAAGTGAGACTCTCTCTCTACAAAAAAAAAAAAAAAAAAGAACATTTGTGATTCATGGGAGGAAGTCAAAATATTAACATTAAAAGGAGTTTTTGTTTTTTTTTTTTTTAGAGACAGAGCCTCAAGCTGTCACCCTGCGTACAGTGCTGTGGCTCACAGCTCACAGCTCACAGCAACCTCCAATTCCTGGGCACAAGCGATTCTCTTGGCTCTGTCTCCCAAGTAGCTGGGACCACAGGTGCCCACCACAACGCCCGGCCATTTTTTGTTTGCAGCTGTCATTGTTGTTTGGCGGGCCTGGCTGGATTTGAACCCGCCAGCTCAGGTGTATGTGGCTGGCGCCTTAGCCCATTGAGCCACAGGCACTGAGCCCATTAAAAGGAGTTTTAAGGAAGTTGATGCCAACCCTCATGGGTGACTGAGAGGTTCAAGACTCAAAAGAAGGCTCGGCACCAGCCATGTACACCTGAACTGGCAGGTTCGAATCCAACCCGGGCGCACCAAACAGTAATGACGGCTGCAACCAAAAATGGCCGGGCGTTGTGACGGGCGCCTGTAGTCCCAGCTACTTGGGAGGTGGAGGCAGGAGACTCGCTGGAGCCCTGGATTTGGAGGTTGCTGTGAGCTGTGATGCCATAGCACTCTACCCAGGGTGACAGCTTGAGGCTCTGTCTCAAAAAAAAAAAAGACTTAAAAGAAGTAACTTGAAGGAAGTAACTACAGATACGGTAAAAATATCAAGAGAATTAGAATTAGAAGTGGAATCTGCTGAAGATGAGATCGAATTGCTGCAATCTCAGGAAAAAACTTGAACAGATGAGAAGTCAGTTCATATGGATGAGCGAAGCGGTTTCTTAAGATGGAACCTTACTCCTGGTGAAGATGCTGTTAACATTGTTGAAATGACAACAAAGCATTTAGAATATGACTTAAACTGAGTTGACAAAGCAGCAGAATTTCAGAGGACTGACTCCAATCTTAAAAGAAGTTCTACTCTGGATAAAATGCCATGAAATGGCATTGCATGCTACAAAGTAATCTTTTGTGAGGGAGGGAAAGGAAGAGTCAATCAATATGGCAAAATTCACAGCTATCCTCTTTGCCACAGCCCACTCACCTTCAGCTACCCCACCCGAAATCAGTCAGCAGTATCACATCCAGATCAAACCCTCCACCTGCAAGGAAGATAACCACTCCAGGAAGGCTCAGATAATCATTACCATTTTTTAGCAACAAAGCATTTTAAATTACGGTATGCACTGTTTTCTTACACATAATGGTACCACACGCTTACTAGACTACAGTACAATATAAACATAACTTCTATATGTACTGGGAAAACAAAAAATTTGTATGACACACTTTACTGTGGTGGTGTGGAATGGCATCTGCAATCTCTGAGGTGTATCTGCATTTCTTTGCTTTTCTTTCCTTTTCTTTTTAATTTTTTTGCAGTTTTTGGCCAGGGCTGGGTTTGAACCCACCAACTCCAGCATATGGGGCCAGCGCCCTACTCCTTTGAGCCACTGGCACTGCCCAATAAAATAGTCTTTTTTTATTTTTTTGTGCGGTTTTGGCCAGGGCCGCACTTGAACCCACCACCCACGGTATATGGGGCCGGCGCCCTACTCCTTGAGCCACAGGCACTGCCACAGTCTTTTTTTCTGTTTTTGAGACTTACTGTCTCATTCTGTTGCCATGGTAGAGCGCTGTAGTGTTACAGTTCACAGTAGCCTCAAACTCTTGGGCTCAAGCCATCCTCCTGCCTCAACCTCCCATGTAGGTGGGATTCTAGGTGCTTACCACAACACCTGGCTAATTTTTCTATTTTTGTTTATTTATTTTTTAGAGACAGAGTCTCACTTTGTCACCCTCGGTAGAGTGCTGTGACATCACAGCTCACAGCAACCTCCAGCTCTTGGCTTAGGCAATTCTCTCGCTTCCGCATCCTGAGTAGCTGGGACTATAGGCGCCTGCCACACTGCCCAGCTATTTTTTTTGTTGCAGTTTGGCCAGGGCTGGATTTGAACCCACCACCCTCGGTACATGGGCCAGCATCCTACTCACTGAGCCACAGGCACCACCAATTTTTCTTTTTTTTTGAGACAGAGCCTCAAACTGTCACCCTGGATAGAGTGCTGTGGCATCACAGCTCACAGCAACCTCCAATTCCTGGGCTCAAGCGAGTCTCCTGCCTCCACCTGCCAGGTAGCGGGGACCACAGGTGCTTGCCACAACGCCCGGCCCTTTTTTGGTTGCAGCCGTCATTGTTATTTGGCGAGCCAGGCAGGATTCGAACCCGCCAGCTCAGGTATACATGGCTGGCACCTTACCCAGTTGAGCCACAAGCGCGGAGCTGATTTTTCTATTTTTCATAGAGATGGGGAGGGGTCTCACTCTTGCTGAGTCTGGTCTCGAACTCCTGAGCTGAGGCACTCCTCCTACCTTAGCCTCCCAAAGTGCTAAGATTACAGGTGTCAACCAACCATGCCCTGCTCTTTGCTTTTCAAATGGCATATTTTGGAATAAAATACATTCATTCCAAAGGAACCAGTACCATATGAGGGGCAATAATCATGCACCTAGTGTTCTCTGCAAAATAGGAAAACACAGTTGGTGTTTAAAGAGCCCCCAGAGCCCAGCCCAAAAATCAGAGTCCAGAACTACATGCGACCAATCCCTGCCTCTAGTACCCATGGCTTTCGAGGAGCATTTTCAGGGCAAGGACACTCACCCGCTCCTGCTGGCGCTTCACTCTATACTGCTTGAGCTGCTCTTCCAGCTGCTTTTGAGCCTGAAGTCGGACCTGCTCCTCTTTCTCCAGGGGCATTGGAGACTCTATAGAGCCTGCAGTGAGAAAACAGCTATTCAGAAACTCGTGAAAATGGGCAGTGACACCTGTGGCTCGGTGAGTTGGGCGCCAGCCCCATATACCGAGGATGGTGGGTTCAAACCCAGTCCTGGCTAAACTGCAACAAAAAAAATAGCCAGGCATTGTAGCAGGCGCCTATAGTCCCAGATACTTGGGAGGGTGAGGCGAGAGAATCGTCTAAGACCAAGAGCTAGTGGTTGCTGTGAGCTGTGACTTGAAACTCATGAAAAAATCAGGAACAACTTGGCTGCTTTGCATTTAATTACCAATATGTTTTAGTGTCTAAGCAACATAAACCCATCTAAGTTTGTTTTTTTTTTTTTTTTTAATTGAAACAGTGTGTCACCCTCAGTAGAGTGGCTCACAGTAAACTCGAACTCTTGGGCTCAATGATTCTCTTGCCTCAGCCTTCCTAATAGCTGTGACTAGAGGCACCCACCACAACACTTGGTTATTGTTTTTGTTTAGCAGGCACAGGCAGGGTTCAACCCACCAGCCCTGAAGCATGTGGCTGGTGCCCTAACCACTGAACTACGGGCGCCCAGCCTACCCATCTAAGTTTTGAAGGACAATTTCTGGATCAAGAGAAAACTGTGAATCTTAGATACTCACTACAGACAGGATCTACCTTGTAGGACATACTGGCCAATACTGGGTCTGTGTTCACGTAATGAGGACACTACCTACTATGGACACTCAATTTGTAAGACAAGTAATAAGCTCAAGGGATCCTCTGCCTTAGCTTCCCAGAGTGCTGTGATTCCAGGTGGGAGTCAGGTGCCCAGCCAACAAGTGTCTTTCAATAACAAAAAGTATTGGTTCAACACCTGTAGCACAGTGGTAAGGGTGCCAGCTACACACACCAAGGCTAGTAGGTTCGAACCCGGCTTGGGCCAGCTAAAATAATAATGACAGGGGCAGTGCCTGTGGCCCAAGGAGTAGGGCGCCCCATATACCAATGGTGGTGGGTTCAAACCCAGCCCTGGCCAAAAACTACAAAATAAATAAATAATAAAATAATAATGACAACTAAAACAAAAAATAGCCAGGCACGGTGGTAGGCACCTATGATCCCAGTTACTTGGGAGATTGAGGCAAGAGAATCGCTTAAGCCCAAGAGCTGGAGGTTGCTGTAAGCTGTGATGTCACATCACTAGACGGAGGGTTACATAGTGAGGCTCTGTCTCAAAAAAAAAAAAAAAAATAGGGCGGCGCCTATGACTCAAAGGAATAGGGTGCTGGACCCATATGCCAGAGGTGGTGGGTTCAAACCCAGCCCCGGCCAGAAATGACAATAAATAAATAAATAAATAAAAATAATAATAAGTATTAGATTTAAAGTCAGTGCCAGTGCTAAGAGTTTTGAGGCACAGGAATTCTCATCTCTGGCTGAGGTGAAACTCTGCTCTCTGACCTCACAAAGCTACTCAAAACCTTGAGGTAAGGAACTCATTAAAAGTAGCTGTGGGCTCAGCGCCTGTGACTCAATGGGCTAAGGCACCAGCCATGTACACCTGAGCTGGCAGGTTCGAATCCAGCCTGGACCCGCCAAACAACAATGGTGGCTGCAACCAAAAAATGGCCGGGCATTGGGCGGGAGCCTGTAGTCCCAGCTACTTGGGAGGCTGAGGCAGGAGACTCGCTTGATCCCAGGCATTGGAAGTTGCTGTGAGCTGTGATGCCACACTCTGTCCAGGGTGACAGCTTGAGGCTCTGTCTCAAAAAAAAAAAAAAAAAAAGTAGCTGTGACCAGGGCAGTGCCTGTGGCTCAAGGAATAGGGCACCAGCCCATATGCTGGAGGTGGCGGATTCAAACCCGTACTGGCCAAAAACTGCAAAAAAAAAAAAAAAAAAGTAGCTGTGATTAGGGCGGCTCCTCTGGGTCAAAGGAGTAGGGCACAGGCCCCATATGCTGGAGGTGGCGGATTCAAACCCGCACTGGCCAAAACCTGCAAAAAAAAAAAAAAGTAGCTGTGATTGGCTTGGCACCTGTAGCTCAGTGAGTAGAGCACCAGTCACATACACCAAGCCTGACAGGTTCGAGCCTGGCCCGGGCCTGCTAAACAGTAATAACAACTACAACCAAAAAACAGCCCGGTGTTAGCTTGGCGCCTGTGGCTCAACGGGCTAGGGTGCCAGCCACGTGCACCTGAGCTGGCGGGTTTGAATCCAGCCCTGGGCCGCCAAACAACAATGATGGCTGCAACCAAAAAAAAAAAAAAGAAAAGAAATGGCCAGGCGTTGTAAGGCACCTACAGTCCCAGCTACTTGGGAGGCGGAGGCAAGAGACTCACTTGAGCCCAGGAATTGGAGGTTGCTGTGAGCTATAATGCCAGGGCACTCTACCCAGGGTGACAGCTTGAGGCTCTGTCTCAAAAAAAAAAAAACAGCCAGGTGTTATGGGAGGCACCTGCAGTCCTAGCTACTCAGAAGGCTGAGGCAAAAGAATCGCTTAAGCCCAGAGTTTGAGATTGCTGTGAGCTGTGACAATACAGCACTCTACAGAGGATGACATAGTGAGACTCTGTCTCAAAAAAATAAAATAAAAATAAAAGTAGTCGTGATGGAATTACTCAGTGATGACCAAAATGCACGTGGGCATCATCTAGTCACATGACAGAAAGCATATTTTCTTTATGCAGTTACAAGTAGGGATTAATTTATCAACATAAAGTTTTGTAAAATCAAAACAGTATTTAGGGGCAACGCCTGTGGCTCAAGGATTGGCGCTGGCCCCATATATCGGAGGTGGTGGGTTCAAGCCCCGCCCCAGCTAAAAATTGCAACCAAAAAAATAAAAAAGAAAAATCTTAAAAAAAAAAAAAAAAGGAGTATTTATACAAGCCAGCAGTATGCAAATACTGTTTCCGTTAAGTAATAAAAGTTCTGAAGTCTGGCATCAGGACTTACTGCAGAGCAAAGACCCGGCAGGCATCTGCGTGTGAGGACCAGGGGCTGGTTACCTCAGTTTCCAGAGAGATGAGGTTGTGGTCAAGGAAAGGAGAACAAGGAAATGATCACTTTTCAGCCAAAAACATAGTTTTAAAAAAAAAAATACCGAAAACCTAAACCTTTTAATTTTAGTAACTAAAGGGCTGAATAGTGCAAAGATTGTTACAGTTACACCCTCAAGGCAGCTGTTTCCTCAGGGCTGTGCTTGTCACTTCATCCTTCTTCAAGACATCAGTAAACACGATCTGGACATGGCCAGCCTCGATGCTGTTCAAGTAGAAGTGTGACCATCTGGCAACTTTTTAAAGATGGCACCCTCTTTAGACATGGATGTCTAAAGAAAAGCAGTTTTTGTTTTAATAAACCCTAAAATCTGAGCAGGCCCAAGAATTCACCACTACCTTAGTTCACGCTTACATTTCCACCACTTTGGGAAGATGAGGCAGGAGGATTGCCTGAGGCCAGGAGTTCAAGATCACCCTGGGCAATAGTGAAACCCTATCTCTACAAAAAATTTTAAAATGAACTAGGTATAGTGTTGATGCATCTATGTCCCAGCTCCTCAGGAGGCTAAAGTAAAAGGATCACTTCAGTCCAAGAGTTCAAGGCTGCAGTCAGTTATGATCACACCATTGCACTTCAGCAGCTGCATTATGTCAGTAATACCATTGGCATTACTAATTTGTGCCTTTTTTTTTTTATTTTGCTTTTAATTTCAGCTGCCTTTCACTCTTCTCAGTTTGGAGGGGTTTTTTGTTTTGTTTTTTGTCCTTTCTTCCTTTAGCGATTCTCTTGGCCAGTTGCCTCCCAAGTAGCTGGGGATTACAGGCACCCGCCACAACGCCCAGCGGTCTTCTTTTCCATTAGTAGAGACGGGGTCTTTTACTCTGGCTCTCTGAGGCTTATGTTGGTCTCGAACTCTCAGAGCCCAGGAAATCCACCCGCCTCAGCCTCCCACAGCACTGGGACTACAGGTGTTAGCCACCACATCTGGCCTAATTTGTGCATTTTATTGCTAAAACCAATACTTTCCATAAGTTGAGTGGCCTAGATGGCTGGAACATAAGTAGCACACTCAGAGGTTTATGGCTATGAGATGGGTAATACCGTCAGCGAAGTGGCTGGGTTTCAACTGGACTCTGAAGCTGGGTGACCAGTGACATGAGATAGTGCTGAGCTTGATGATAGCAGGGGAGGCCCCACAGTTTTACACAGAGGGTATGGACTCTCCAGGAGGCAAAGCATACCCAGCAGGTGCTATCATATGGCACCTGGAATGAGATCTCACAAAGCTGTCAAGTTAGGAATCTAGATTTTTCTGTAATTCTTCTAAAGTTAAATGCGGGCAACTAGTTTTCAGGATTTTTTTTTTTCAGTAAATGTGTGAAATGCAGTTTGATTTCAGTTTTTTGTTTTGTTTTGTTTTGTTTTAATGTCTTTTTTTAGTTTTTAGAAATGTTTAAAAGCACCTTGCTGACTGAGTAAGGTGGCTCACACCTGCAATCCCAGCAATTTAAGGAGCCAAGGCAGGAGGGTCACTTGATGCCAGGAATTTGAGACCAGCTTGGGCAAAACACTGGGACCCCCATCTCTACTAAAAATGAAAAAAATTAGCTGGACATGGTAGTGCATGCTACTCAAAAGGCTGAGGCAAGGAAACTCAAGGCTATAGTGAACTATGACCACATCATTGCACCTCAGCCTGGGAAACAGTGAGACTCAATCTCAAAAACAAACAAAAAGGCTGGCGTGGTGGCTCATGCCTGTAATCCTAGAACTCTAGAGGCTGAGGCAGGTGGATTCCTTCAGCTCAGGTGTTCTAGACCAGCCTGACCAAGAGTGAGATCCCATCTCTACTAAAAATAGAAAAACTAGCCAGGAATCATGGCAGGTGCCTATAGTACTTGGGAGGCAGAGGCAAGAGGATCTTTCGAGCCTAAGAGACTGAGATTGCTATAAGCTATGATGATTCCAAGGCACTCCACTCAGGGCAATACAGTGAGACTCTGTCTCAAAAAAAAAAAAAAAAAAAAAAAAAATACCCTGTGATCCCAGCAACGTGGGAGGCTGAAGCAAGAGAAACACTTAAGCCCAAGAGTTTGTGGTTGCTGTGAGCTGTGACAGCATAGCACTCTACTAACAGCGACATAGTGAGACTCCATCTAAAAAAGAAAAACAAAAAAAACCCGAAAACCACTTTGCAACCTTAAAAAATAATGCCCATGAAGAAAAAGATAATCAATTCAAAATAAAAATGGGCAAACGTATGAAGAGACAATTCACAGAAATGTCCAAATGTCGGCTCAGCGCCTACAGCTCAATGGGTTAAGGTACCAGCCACATACACCTGAGCTGGTGGGTTTGAATCCAGCCCGGGTCCACCAAACAACAATGATGGCTGCAACCAAAAAATGGCCAGGCGTTGTGGCGGGCACCTGTGGTCCCAGCTACTTGGGAGGCAGAGGCAAGAGACTTGCTTGAGACCAGGAATTGGAGGTTGCTGTGAGCTGTGATGCCACGGCAATCTCTCCTGGGTTATTTGTTGTGGCTATTTCTAAAAAAAAAAAAAAAAAAAAAGAAATGTCCAAATGTCAAACAAATGTATAAAAAGTTACTAAATCCTCAAGTAATACTCTAGTAATTAAGGTAACAATGAAATAACATATCACACCCATCAGACAGGTAAAATTTAGAAGAAAAAGAAAGAGTGAGTGTCTATGTGCTGGTCAGATGTGGGAAAGTATCCTCCTGGGGGTCACTGGTTGCTGTGTGACCATATGGAATGGCATCAAGGATGCTATGGCTCTTGACCAAACAAGTCTACTCCACAGAGTGAAGTCCAAGGAGATGTGCAACACTATTCTTCATGGCCCAGGCTAGAAATACAGTGGCAGGAGATGGCCATAAAGCACTGATCCAGTCAGACTGGGGCTCTTGCCTGGCTCTGAAAGAACAATTTCAGAGCTACATCAGGCAATACAGCAGTCTCTGTGTGATCAAGCTATATGGGGGAAAATATGCAATTATGTGAGCAATAATATCCCATTTTTAAAAACAATGTCTTAAAATCTGGGTATGGCTCGGCGCCTATAGCTCAAGCGGCTAAGATGCCAGCCACATACACCAGAGTTGGCGGGTTCAAATCCAGCCTGGGCCTATCAAACAACAAGGACAACTACAACCAAAAAATAACCAGGCATTGTGGCAGGCACCTGTAGTCCCAGCTACTTGGGAGGCTGAGGCAAGAGAATCGCTTAAGCCCAGGAGTTGGAGGTTGCTGTGAGCTGTGACTACAACAGTACTCTATTCAGGGTGACAGCTTGATACTCTGTCTCAAAAAAATAAAAAATAAACACACCTACGGTGCATCTTAGCAGGGTACTGGTGAAACTTATTAAAGGTAGAGTATCAATGTCTTTATATAGTGATCAAGAAAATGCCATGAAGGCTATCTGTAACAGTACGATCAA
>CAUYON010068201.1:0-22449 GCA_963573935.1 Arctocebus calabarensis | reverse complement strand
CATTATGCAGCCTTAAAGAAAGATGGTGACTTTACCTCTTTCATATTTACATGGATGGAGCTGGAACACATTCTCCTTAGCAAAGTATCTCAACAATGGAAGAAAAAGTATCCAATGTACTTAGCCCTAATATGAATCTAATTTACAGCTTTCATATGAAGGCTAAAACCCAATTATCGCACAAGAATACCGGGAAAAGGGGACGGGAGGGGCGGGGGGAGGAGGGGTAGAGGGAGGGTAATCAGTAGGACCTCACTTACTGTGAATATTACAAGGGTTAATGTCAAATCTATTAAGAGTAGAGTATAAATGTCTTAACACAACAATTAAGTATGTGAGTTAAAAGGCTACGTTAACCAGTTTGATGTGAGCAACGTATGTATGTATTTGTGAGCAAATTGTGTATAAAATCAGAACATTATACCCCATAAATGCATTAATGTGCACAGTTATGATTTAATTAAAAAAGAGAGAGAGAGAAATACCTGTGAAGGAAAATGGAGAGTAAGTTGGAAAGGCAGGGAGAGCCTCAGACCCCAATGCAATACTCACATTGTGAAGGGGAGAGGGAAGGTGATACAATTGGCAGGAAGAGCCATGGACTGCAGCATGGTTCACAGTCAAATGTGGCCAAACTGATGAGCAGTTCTTGAATCAAAGCCACCTGTCAGAGGAGTCCTACATCTTAAGGAATGAGCCTGGCTCAGTGGTCTCTCCAGGATCAGTCATGAGCTGTGAGCAGCCTGTGGTAAGTGTGGCTTTGGTGTGAACATGGTGGTAGATCAGAATGGTAATAGCATGGTAGTCATTTAATTATGCTTCCCACAGAGAGAGCATCTGAGTGGTTTGCTTTCATGGCCACCACATCTCCCATATAAGCGACTACACTGCAGGGTCTGCTTTGGTGGTGGTGGTGGTGGTGGTGGTAGGGGAACCCAAACTAAGATGATGAAAATGCCTGAAAATGAGGGTGGCACCTGTGGCTCAAAGGAGTAGGGCACTGGCCCCATATGCCAGAGGTGGTGGGTTCAAACTCAGCCCCGGCCAAAAACTGCAAAAGAAAAAAGAAAGGAAAATGGAGAGTAATTTGGAAAGGCAGGGAGAGCCTCAGACCCCAATGCAATAAAAGAAAAGAAAAAAAAAAGAAAGAAAATGCCTGAAAATGAACCATATATAGAAGAAAGCAAAGCCAAAGACTATCATTTGAGTACTTGGATTCAGCCATTTCCTAGTGTCAGATAACCCACTGAATGGTGCACTTAAATAAGCCGATGCATTTCCTCTTTTTGTCCTTCTTTCTGTTTTGTGGCTGATGTTTAAGCCAGTTAGAGTTGTATTTCTGTCAATGGCAACCAAAAGACACAGATATTGTAGACATCAATTTTTACTAGTGATGGTCTGAAATTCATTTTGCTTCTCTTAAAATTGATAAGCCAGTCATTGTGAAAATTGACTTCTCAAAGCCTGTGTTATGACAATCCTTTGACCTCTTCCTTCTCCCTGCCCAGAACATCCAGTATGTAATCCAGATAGAGCTCCTCAAATGTGATGAAACACATTTACCCATCCAGGGTATTTCCTTGACTCTGAATCACTCTATCTTTTATGATTTAAATAAGTTCATAGGTGTTACATGGGATGTTGACATGAGCACAATGGTCTTCTCTCAGCAGTATTAGGCAGCCAAGAAAAGACATGAAAATGCCTTGAAACCAACAAAACCAAGGAAAAGCAGGGCAGGAAGATGTATCCTGGCAGCAGTGACTGGTTCCTGAGCTGGTGGCTAAGCTGGCAAATGTACCTAGAGACCAAGAAACATAGTCACCTTGGCTAGTTTCAGAAATATCAACTCTAAAAAGGAGGAGTTTCAAAGAACATAAGACAAATGCCTTTTTTTTCTTCTTTTGTGTGTAACTTCCATACAGAGTCAACCTCATTGGGGCAATAGTATTTTTCAAGAAAAAAATTCCATCTAAATTTACAGAGAACCAATAATAATAAGAAGAAGACTGTTCTCAGTGAATGATTCAAACTACAAGAGGACCAGAAATGGAAAATGGAGGCACACATTTTTTTTCTGTAGTTGGATGGGCACAAATACCATATGGTTGTGAGAAATCAGAGTACATTCCTTCCAGTGCTCAGCCAGAATGGGAAGACAGAAGCCACGTACTCTGTGCACACAATGTCATTATGCCTTGAGACATGTGCTTTCAAATTTATGTCTATCTTTAGAAAATAAAGATCACTTATTTTGAGCTGCAAGTGATTAGATTTTGTGTCCAAGAGGGTACTTGTTTGTCTTTTGTGTAAGAACTCTTTGCCTCTGGGCTCTGTGGTATATGGTGAAGAACTGAAAGACACAGGCCTTAGGGCTTCCCCTAGTCTACAAAGCTGCAGAAAAAGCCAGCTGGAGATAACTTAGGTAAGGAAGCTGCAGATGGAGCCAGAAACCTTGGCACAGAACTTTTCTTTTCAAGTAGAGAAAGCTGGTTGGAAAGACAACCCACTGTTCCTTCTAAATTCCCAGTGAGTAAGGTTACATGAGGCCTTGTGATTCATTGGCCAGAAGTATCTTCTCCAGCTGCCAAGCCACTGTTATTAATCCAAAAGTGCTTCTGAAAATGAGGCCAGACTCACGTTAATGAAGCCTGATTGCCTCGGAATTATTGTCAGGTTAATGAACAGCTTTGCCAGTAGCCCATGTGTGCAGGGGCAGTAACAATTTATGGTGAGTTACATTTAAGTAATTTCACCCAATTCAACCAGAATTTTCTGAACCTACTAAACACAGGGCTTTGACTTGGCCCAATGTAAGAAGAGAGACTGAACTGGACTTCAAAAGCCAAAAGCTGTAGGCCTACCCTTGCCATATACAGGCAATGATAAGAAAAAGTCTTCCTGGCCTCAGTTTCCTCATTTGTAAAATAAAGAGAATTGACTCAATTTTCAGTAATCTTCAATTCCAAGATATAGTCTCCATATTACTTTTGATGGCTTAAAATGTAAAATAAGAAGGCAAATGCACACATAAATAAAAGAAAATTCATTAATTCCATGAATGTGTTTATCCTCAAATACTCACTGATCAATTTCTACTAGGCTCCAGGCAATATAAAAAAAGAATACAAGATAATCTTACCTCCAAACATTTATGCTCTACTGCATTGGTCCCCAACCCTCAGGCCACAACCAGGACATTAGGAACCAGACCACATAGCAGAAGGTGAGTGGTGGGCTAGCATGCAAAGCTTCATCTGGATTTATAGCCACTCCCCAATACTCATATCATCTCCTGAGCTCCACCTCCTACCAGATAAGCAATAGCATTAGATTCTCATAGGAGTACAAACTCTACAATAAATTGTGCATACAAGGGATCAAGGTTGTGTGCTCCTTATGAGAATCGAATGCCTGATGATCTGAAGTAGAGCTATAATGCACTTGAGTCATCCTCCACCAGTCCATGGAAAAATTGTCTTCCATGAAATTGGCTCCTGGTACCTAAAAAGGTTGAGAACCACTGCTCTATGGGGGAACAACCATGAGAAAATGCATAGTCAAAGCACAGGAATAGAGCAGGAAACTTTTAAATCAAATTGGAAGAGTAACAGAGTCTTGCAACAGAAGCTAGCATTTTGTTGAAAAATAAAAGAAGAGAGGAAAGTCGTCTTATCAAAGCATGCAGAATTTGATAAGACACTGTCATGATAAAAGAACATTGGAGGAATGAAGATGTGTTCTGTGAGAATAATAAAGAATGAGAGAGGAAAGCTGCACCAGAGCTAGATTATAGGAAAGAATCTTTGGAACTAAATTCTGGAAGGCAAGGGAATCTACTGAAGAGTGTGGCACTGGCCACATACACCAGGGCTGGCAGGTTTGAACCCAGCCCAGGCCTGCTAAACAATGATAACTACAATAAAAAATAGATGGGCATTGTGGTGGATGCCAGTAGTCCCAGCTACTTGGGAGGCTGAGGCAAGAGAATTGCGTAAGCCCAAGAGTTAGGGGTTGCTGTGAGCTATGACATTACACCACTCTACAGAGAGCAACATAGTGAGACTCTGTCTTAAAAAGGGGGGGGGATCTACTGAAGAAATATGACTCATGATGTGGTCATGTTTTCATTCTAGAGCAGTATGAAAGCAGTGAGGAAGATAAACTGCTGGAGTAAGAGGCTAAAAACAAGGAGCTCGTTAAGCAACTTACGTGGCAATCTAGACAAGAGATGTTGGTGGTCTCACTTAATACCCTGGAGGTAGAATAAAGGTAATACACAATTTTTCAAAAGTGGATATTGTAATGCTTGATGACTGATTAAATGTGAGAGATCCATAATGTTGAGGGTCCATAGTGACTCCCAGATTTCATAACTGGTGTTTTGGGGAAAGGAGTGCCATTTCCTTAATGGAGAATGTGGCAGGAGGAAGTGGTTTGGAGGAGAGTTAAGTCTGAGTCATTCCAACTGATTGACATCCTGAGATACAGGCCCAATAGGCAGCTATAGATGTAAAAGTCATCTGCACAGGTGGGAATTTGAACCATGAATGAAATTGATATTTCCAGAAAAATTGGACAGAGTTAGAAGACCAAAGTGATATTGAGCAGAACCTCTGTGTTTAAACAACAGTTTATAAAGAACCCTATGAAGAAAAGTATTGAACAGAGAAGCAGAAAGTAACCTGGAAGAAAGTAATGTCACAGAAAAAGGTAATAAAAGGATTTTAAGGAATGAGCAACGAGGGGGCCAGATATCATGGGGAGGTCAAGAAGACAAGTACAGAACAATATCCATTGGATTTGCCTCCAGGGTTTGGCTTTACTGCTGATGTGAACAGAAACAATCTCTATGGAGTAATGGAAGTAAGATTTCAGGGCATTCAGCAGCCCCTCAACCTTCTATTGAGAGATTTGTCACAGAGAGTATAGTCTACTCTTTCATGAAACTAAAAATAGAGAAAATACAGGTGGCTATCTCAAGAAGGGTGAAGAAAGATGGTTCCCCCTCCTGCCCCAATATGGCCAAAACTTGAGGAAAGAGCCAAAGGAGAAGAAGAGGTTGAAGATAAAGGAGAGCTCACTGATCACCTGCAAGAGAGGGTAGAGTCTAAAAGCCAGGTTGGGAGACAAGATGAGTGCACTGTTTCCTCTGAAACAGAAAGGAAGGAAGTTTAGACACAAATAATTTTAAAGGTATTAGAGGAAATTAGGAAATATTTCTTTCCCCTCCAAAAGACCTTGGTTTTCTCAGGGAAAGGTGGTATTGAAAAATGGTGACAGTGTGAGATACAAAGTAAACTGTTGAAGTGACCAAGGGACAGGAGATGGATCATGGGGCAGCCTTGATGTTCCAGATGGGATTTAGACCAGGAACATAGCAAAGCAATTGCTCTCATTAAGGTGTAGAGAACTCTGATGGTTTGGTCAATCAAGGCTAAGTAGAAATGGTCCTTTCCACCAGTCTTTTGCAAGACTGATTTTTCCTCTATTTGCCAAGCACTAGAAGCTTGCTAGAAGTTAACTGCACCTGCAACTGATTGCACCAATGTACACAATTATGATTCAATAAAATTATAAAAATAAAAATAATAATAATAATAAAAAAACATGCTGTCATATGGATTCTCAGGGAGAGGTAGGATACACATTCCCCAAGATTCCTGCTAGCTAGGTTACCCTGTCTAACCTCTTGGTAGGCAAGAAATTTGATAAAAACAAATTAAACTTTTAAAATTACCCAAGTAAAATATAAAAAATTCACTTAAACAAAAAGAATAAAAATAAAATCATCCATCATCTCAATAATCAGAGATAATTATAGTTAGTATATTGAAGTATATTCCTGAAGAGATGATAGATAGATAGATAGACAGATAGATGAGAGATGGATGATAGAAAGTGAGAGAACAATTGATGAAGCAAATGTAGCAAAATTTAACTACAGATGAATCTGAATAAGGAGTACATAGGTATATTTATATTACTGAAATTTTCTAATAAGATTAAGATAAATACAACTTCTAAAATACTGAAAAAAGTGAGTTACTTTGAATTTGTTAAATGCTCGAAAAAGTCTTTGGGAACCATTGTTCCATCTTGTAGACGTTCTCATTTTGACATGTGAACGGCACTTTTTCTTGATGTTTATCACTGAAGTATATCCCCCCACCTTTTAAAATATTTCCTTGGCCATTTCAGTTATATGAGCTATCTTGATTTGTAGTTCTCTTGTAAAAAGCAGGGTCCACTAGTTAGTGAAATTTTGTTTCCTGTTAGACTCGCATCTGGGGTCCATTCTTACCTCTAGGCATAGTGGTTATGTGAAGACTCATTCTAGTAATGTCTTGACCTACTGTTGGTTTCTTGCCACAACTAAGAAGAAACATTTCCCATGTAAAATATGTACCACTAATAGGCCACTTATTAAGGAATATACATTTTTGCTTATCAGAACTTATTCTGAGGCTTATGAATGATCAAGCATTTCCTGGTGGTTCAAGTATGAAGCTCTGCCAACTGCCCCAAGTATTCTGTGATAACTTATCTTTCAAGAAGCCTTGTTTTATCCATTCTCCTGAAGTGATTTGTCAGAATTTACAGTAATTTTAAATTGTCAAAATGCACTATTGAGCAGAAAATAACAAATATGTAGTTAATAAACACTGTTTTCCTACCAGAAAAACCCATTGTTTTAACTGGGCAATGAGAGGTAAGGGCTTTCTTCCTACATTCCATTCCTTCTCCTATTTGTTGCAACATGCATTATTTATTTATTTATTAAGTATGACAGAAATTGTGCTAGGCACACAGGCTACAAAGAGGCATAATAATCTCCATCCTTGATTAGCATAGTCTGTTAAATCAGAATTCCCCAGTGGGTGATAGGTGTTTTGGAAGGATAATCTCCTCAGCCCTCAGAGTAGTCAGGATGGCCTGGAGGTAAGATGAGCCGCTCAGGTTTGTCCTCTCAAACACGAGCAGCCTCATCCATTTATCCCAACATGCCAAATAAATCATACCCTTTCTTGGATGTACCATGACATGAAGAAGATTAAGAAATACTAGAGTAGTCAGATAATTAGGGAAATAATGACAACTTGCATAAGTGCTTATATATTTTTTTCTGTACTGAGTAACAAGTTGTTTCTGTGTATTTATTTCTAAGTACATTACATGTATTATCTCATTTTCTCCTCCTGACAACCTTACAAGGTATGCAGAGGCGGGAGTGATTATGTCTTCTTGGGACAACTGAAGACTCACTATAGGAAACAACATAAATACTGGCTAAGAGGATACAGTATTGAACATTTGCCTTACTGGAAAACAGTATTTTAGAAAATAAAGAGGTAAACGTATATTCTCCATGCTTGGCGCCTATAGCTCAGTGGCTAGGGCGCTGGCCACATACACTGGGGCTGGTGGGTTGGAACCCTGCCCAGGCCTGCCAAAAAACAATGACAACTACAACAAAAACAACAAAATAGCTGGGCATTGTGGTAGGCGTCCCAGCTACTTGGGAAGCTGAGGCAAGAGAATTGGTTAAGCCCAAGAGTTTGTGGTTGCTGTGAGCTATGACACCACAGCACTCTACCAAGGGTGACACAGTGAGACTCTGTCAAAAAAAAAAGTATTTTCTCTAATTAATTATTATTATGGCATAATTAGAACTATAAATCACAGCTAGTGATTTGTCAGCACGTCCACAAAGACATAGAGCTTGCAAGGCAGGCCCTACCAAATCTGAGTGGCAATCCAAGCCTTCCTTGAATGGTCTTGGTATTCAAACTGTCTGCTGTTCCGCCCTCACTTTGTGTATGAGTGTTGCTGCCCTTTCCCTATGAAGTTTAGTCTGCATTTGATTGTTAGGCTTCTAAGACATGAATTGATTGATTTTATAATAGCCTACTTTCAAGAACTTATCAGAAATTTTGCCAAGATTTAGCAAACTGAAGGCATAAGGAATATCCTGCCCTAATCCCTTACTGAGATAGTCTCTTCTCTATTATTTACCATAGTTTCCTAAAACACAGATTTGGACAAGTTACACTTTCCTTCAAACCCTCCAATAGACTCATGTAATTTACAGGAAAAAGTTCAAGCTCAATTCTTCAGTTCAATGTGAGAAAACTTTTCTAACATAAACCTTGATTATCTTTTCAGCCTCACTCACCATAATTTCCTCCAACAAATCCCAGTCTCAGCCACACCTGAAGTCTCATCTTTCCCTCAATACTACCTCCTGTATTTCTTACAAGTTTCTATAACTTTTTACATGTTATCTATTCTACTAACTTAAAGTATCTTTCTCCTACATATAGAGCTGGATGACGTCTGTCACCTATTCATACACGAATACACCTCCGAAAGACATCTTCCATGATCCCCTTTACTCAAAATCTTGAATGTCTGTTGATTTTGTTTTGTATGCTCCCTTGTGTAGTATGCCTATATCTGTTTATCTCTATTTGCATATCTATTTATATATGATAGTTCTGTGTATATGCAAATGTGTGCCTGTGTGCCTATACATGTATGCCATAGCACAAGGACTGAGAAAGCATTAACCAGTGTTTGTTGAATTAACATTTCTAAGAAAGTACAAACACAATAGGAAGTAAAAAAAAATTACACTTAAAAAAGGGGCTTGAGAACTGAGCATTTGCGTGGAGGGAAAAACATAAACTAAGATTGAAGAATTGTTTAAAAGCTCACACAAGTAAGCTAATTGAAGATTTTAAAAGGCAGAAAGAAGATTTATTTTACCTTAACACATGTCTTGGTATATGGAAAATTGCTTGGGTGCTGGGGAGAAGGTGTGATTCTAGTAACAAAGTGAAAAAACTTTTGGCTCTGAAACATAGGATCTAGAGTTAAAAAGGAGTTAAAATATTTATAAGGATAAAAGCAAATGTTACATTATACACTAACCAATGGACCAGGCAATCTTTGAGCAAATCTCTGGAGTGAGGCTTTTGAAGTTCTCTCTGAAGAGACAGAGTGTACATCGATGGTTGATGCACAATCTCTCTCCCAACAAAACTGAAAACTCTCCTCTGCCATTGTACATATTTGTCCTTGCTATCTCCAGCAAAGCCTTTTTCCTTTTTTGGCTGAGTTAAACAAAAGAAGAAGAGAAAGAGATAGGAAAGAGAAATCCTATTTAACCAACTTTCAGAGGTTATCTCCTGATAATTGAGCTTGGAACAAGGCAGGCTGCCTCCTCTTTGCCAAGGTCACTGGTGACTCTTGGCTAGATACCAGGCAAGGCAGCAGGAGTGCAGGGCAGGGTAAATGGCTTTCCTCAATCATGGCTGCTTCAGAACCATTTTAAAGAGACTGCTTTCCTTGTGGAATGCTTAATAGTCTTTGGAGCCGAGGGGATGACAGATAAGATTACAAACTCAAAAAAGAATCTAAGAAAAACCAGTCTGCCCTAGCCCTAGTGATTCTGTAGCCATTAATCGCATAGACACCACCCTGGGGAAGGCTGATGCTCAATATAACTAAAAAAGAGAAAATCCGGCACTAAGGTCATTTTTTGGAGGAACGGACACTTGTAAATGAGGCAGATCTGGGGTAGAATTGCAGAAGAACCAGCCCAGGAATGCAGTACCTTCTATATAGCTCATCCTCATCCCCTCTTCATAGATGGGTTAAAATAGATAAAAGGAAAATAATGCTTTTTAAATGTTTGCCGTGTCCCAGCCAGCTTTTTCATATCTTATTAATATTTTGCTTCATCCTCACAATAACCTTGTCTGATAGGCACAGTTATCTTCAGTTTCTAGTGGAGAAAATTAAGTCTCCGAAGAGTTACCTACTCAATGTCATGCAGCTATTACGGAGAGGGCCTGCGTTTGGACACAGGCCTCTTCATTTAAGAAATATTTCTTGTCTATCTATATTGCACTGCCTAAACTCTAGGTGAGATAATGGAAATATAAAAGCAAAAGGATACCATTTTAAAGCCTCGGGGAACTTCAGCCCCTAAAAGAAACAAGCACTCAAAGAATAACATTTCACTATAGTAAACTTAGTTAAAATTGAGGACAGTTTAGGTACAGGGAATCAATCCTCCAGGTTTGAGATCCTGAACTGATACCTAAATAGGACACCTCCTAAGATATCTCTATTTTGCCATTAAGTTCTAACTTAAATCTTGAGTCTTTCCCTCAAGTGCCTACAGATACAGAAGAAAATGAATGTCAACTAACATTTATTGACTTCTTACTATGAACAGAACCAGATGCAAGAGTAGGAGAAAGAACAGAAAGAGAGAAATGGCCAGATACCATTGCATGTTAGTGTGAACCCTGGATCTTCATTGCAGAAGAGAAAGAAGTGAGAACATCATCACACGTGTGTACCTCAGACTGACCCCACATGCTAGTGCCAGCCATCTGCTCACATTCATCATAACCATGAATATGATTCACATCCCCTCTGCTTCAAAATTTGGGAAGCACAGGCAAAATGACAAAGCTGGAAGTAGACTTCCCATCTCCTAGAGTACCTTAAAAGGGGAAGTGAAAGAGTTTCTCTTGTTTGGGAAATGAGAAGTTTAGGAACAGCTATCATGTTGTAAAAGGTAAAGATGGAGAAATGGTGGCAAGAGACAAAGATTCAGGAGCACAGTATTAAATACTATCAGGGAGTCATATGGAGCTTTCTGGATCATAGTTTGGACCTTGGACTCAGACCAGACCCCTTCCTTTTTTGTCTGTACAAGTCTGGGAGCTCATTGTTCTTGAAGAAGGATAACCTCACCTGTGACAAGACGCTCTCATTCAAAGGTCTTCCCAACTACTAAAATCAAAGTGGAAAAGGAAGAGAATAGAACTCAGCACTCCTTCCCCAAAGCTTTCCTCAACTCCATCTGAACCTTACCCCAGCCTACTGCAACCTCCTTGCTGAGTTTATTGCCCATTCTTTCTCCCACCTCCAAATACATCTTCCCAGCTTATGCTTTAAGTAGTGTAGATTCTGAAGTTAATCAAGTCATTTCCCAATTCTGTCAACAATTGGCTGCAAGACCAAGGAAATATTTTTAATCTTCTCAAGCTTACGTGTCCTCTTGTGTAAAAGAGAATTGTTTTAGTCACATTTTCCTGTATCCTCAGCAAAACACCCCCAAATATAGTGGTTTAAAGCAACAACTATTTATTTATTTATTTATTTATTTTTTATTAAGACAGTCTCATTTTGTCATCCTTGATAGAGTACTGTGGCATCATAGCTCACAACAACCTCAAACTCTTGGGCTCAAGCAAACTCTTGCCTTAGCCTCCCAAGCAGCTGGGACTATAGGCACCTGCCACAATACCTGGCTATTGTTTTAGAGAAGAGGTCTTGCACTTGCTCAGGCTGGTCTCGAACTCAAGAGCCTAAGCAATTCACCTGCCTTTACCTCCCAGAGTGCTAGGATTATAGACATGAGCCCAGCCTTAGCAATAACTATTTATTTATTTATTTATTTATTTTTGAGACAGAGCCTCAAGCTGTCATCCTGGATAGAGTGCAGTGGCATCACAGCTCACAGCAACCTCCAATTCCTGGGCTCAAGCGAGTCTCCTGCCTCCGTCTCCCAAGTAGCTGGGACTACAGGTGCCTGCCACAACACCCATGCATTTTTTTTTTGGTTGCAGCTGTCATTGTTGTTTGGCAGGCCCAACCCACCAGCTCAGATGTACATGGCTGGCACCTTAGCCCATTGAGCCACCAGGCGCTGAGCCATAATAACCATTTATTAATTCATGATTTTAGGTTGACAATTTGGTCTGAGCTTATCTGGGCAGTTAGTTCTTCTGGTCTCAGTAAAGCCCCCTCATGCCACTAGGTTCACCTGCCACTTGTTGGGGCTTGGGGGCACTCAGCTAGCACAACCATTACCCAGCAGATTGGCTTGCTTTTGTCCACCTGGAAGCTCAAATTTCCAAGAGTAGCAAGAAAGCAAGCCCAGTACACAGGCACTTTTTAAGTCACTGCTTGTATCATGTCTATTAGTGCCCCATTGGCCAAAATGCCCTCCCATACTGACTCAAGTCCAGAGTCAACATGGGAGAGCATGACCAAAGGGTATGAATACAGAGCAAATATACATATAAAAGGCATGAGATATAAACACATTTGGGCCATAACTGAAATCAAACCACTACCAGGATAATTACAGATCTTTGTAAAGGAATAAATAATATAATTCATGAAAAAACATTAAGCACAGTTTCTGGCATACAGTAAAGACATCAAATATTACCTATCAATGTTGTTACTGTTGGCCAGGAGGTGGTGAGAAATATTGTTCCAATTTCCATAAATGAGAGAGGATTTTCATTCCACTTTACAGAAGTCAACAGTTTGAGAAAAATTATTTCCTTTCTTCTCAACACCCCTTACCCTCTCGTTCCCATCAAAGGGAACATGATTTATCTAGTTGATCTGCCTCATTTCTCTAATGAAGGCATTTTCAATGTCATGATCTTAAAAAAGGGATCACAATCCTCATTGATCTCATAGGTTTACTGAAATAACGTGTGTGAGGACATTGTGTGAAGTGTCAGTCATGACACAAAGTCAAGAATTAACTTGTTAAGGCAGCACAGCATAGTAATTCCAGCTAGTATTTATTGAATACTTAATATATTTAAGAACTTTAATGCTCCATTTTATTTTATCCTCCTGGATCATCTTGGCTAAAATTTGTCTTTCTTTTACATAAAAGATGATTGGGCCATAGAGAGGTTAAGTAATTTGTCCAAGGTCAAACAGGTGGTAAATGGCTGAGCAATGCTTGGAATTAATTTTGCTCCCTGTCCATTTCCCGCATTCCTAGTCCTGGGAATATTTGGCAGTATCTGGAGACATTTGGGGCTATCACAGTGGGTATGGGGGTGATGTTACTGCCATCTAATGGGTAGAGGCCACAGATGTTGCTTAAAATCCTATCATTCCCAGGACAACTGTCCACAACAAAGAAATACTTGGCTCAGGATGTTGAGGTAGAGAAACCCTTCTCTAAAGAATATTAGAGTAGCTGTCTAGTATAATGGTTAAGTTAGTAGACTCTTAAGCTATACTGCTGGGCTCTATGTAACTAGCTGTATGATACTGGACAAGTCATTTAACATTCTCATACTTCAAGTTCCTCACCTATAAAATAGAAAATAAGTTACTGTTAATACTAGAAAAGTATTAAGAACCTGGCTTGGCATTTAACAAATGCTCGATAAATGTTTGCCACTGATGTATTAAAAAATCATGCCCATTGTAACCCCTCTGTCCAATCTGTCCTCTGCATAAATCTTCCCCACCCAGCTCACACATTATACTCACGGTGATTAAGTGTTCTGAAGCCAGACAGAGTGAGTTTCCTGGTCTGAATCCTGACTGCTGATTTGACAGTTTAGGTGGTGGGAATCTAAGTGACAAAGATCAAATGAGATGCCTTTTCTCATTTAACACTTAACCCTAGGAAACTGGTACTTCTATTTCACTGATAAAGCTTGAAGAGTTAATTCACTTGCCCAGCACTCTAGCTAATGATTGAAGAGTAAGGATTTGAACCAGACTCCAAAGCTAGTGCTGCCACCTGTCAGTGCCAACACAAAGGGATTTACAGAATCAAGCCCCACCCCTTCTATCTATGGAAAGATGGGCATAAGTTGAATATCCTTTTTACCCCTATGTAGTGGTCAGACCTTGAGGAAGTAATGTAATCTCTCTGAGCTCCCATATAAAAAATGACTTCCATTTTGTTGCTTGTTAACCTCAAATGATATTTAAAGACATAATATTAAGAGAGTTAGGACCTTTTTCAATAAATAGAGTTCTCCCTAAAATTTCTTAGAAAATCCATATGTAAATCTGTACTTCATTGTTTTGAAGGATGTACAAAGGGTCTTTTAGCAATCCTTGAAATTCCTCCATTTCTACCATGACCTAGCACAGTTACAGGGGTTTATGGAGCAGGGTTGATGGCCAGGTAAGTATCTGCAAAATGCCTCACGGACACTTACAGAATGATCCCAGCCATTCAATGGTCTCTGGGTCACAGCACACAAACATGAGAGGAGAGGAAAGGTCATTTAATAGGACTATTGTACTCTCAGCTTCATTGGTTCAATAACTTTCTTAGCATTCTCAAGAAACTCATAATCCCCAACTTGCTCTCTGCACTAATCTATTTCAGAAGCTTTGACCTCTGAGCTGCATCTTTCAGACTTCAGGTGGACCTGACTTATTCCTACCATCTTCCCTTGAAACCTCCAAATTCTTCCTGGTTTCTGTCACTGTACGCATGTAGATGAAGTGCTTCTCTCAAAGTAAAAATAACCAGACGCAAATGAGCCTGGTTGGGTGACTCCAGAGAAATTAATAAAATTCTCTGAGTAATGATTTTACCATTTGTAAAATGAGAGACTAATAATATCAATGTCAAGGGCTAATTTGAAAATAAAATTGTTTTAGTTCACATTAAAGTGCTTAAGTGTGTACATATATAATTTGTATAATGTGCTTTTGCCTTTGGTGTCATTCGTTAAGCCTCTCTGATGTACCGTGAACTGAGAAAGGATACACATGCATCATTTCATCTTGTCCTCGCATACAACCCTAGGACATAGAAGCTATTATTGGCCCTATTTTAGGGATAAGGAAACTGAGGCTTGAAAGTTTAAATAATTTCCCCAAGTCAGTAAGTGGCAGAGTCAGTACTTGAGCCTGAGCTTAGTCCAAGTTCATGCTCTTATCTCTATAATATAGAATCTGTGGTTCTCTCCAAAGCAGAGAAAGGGTGAAAAGAAGGATAGAAATTATCAGTCTTGAGATGACTTTTCTTTCCATCAGACTTTAGCAAAATGATACATGGTAGGATAGTTAATTTGTATAGTTCAATAAATTGCAAAACTATTTATAATCCTCATGACAACCCTGTCAGGTAAATATTTTATCCCCTCTTGACAGCCTGGAAAATTGAGTCTTAGACATCTAAGAGATATTCCTCCAAATCACAGAACTGAGAAATAAAGGAACCAAGATGTGGGGCTAAGTTTTATGGGACCAATTTCTGCCATCTATCTACTATTTCAGTATAAATTTGAAACTTCACTCAGCCATTCACCAACTGTGTAGCCTTGGATAAATTACTCAACCTCTCTGATGCTCAATTGATTCATAGGTAAAAGGTAGACATATGGATCAGGAAAACAAGATGATCAGGAAGATAAAATGATAATTGTAAAGTTCCTGAACATAGCAAACATCTAACAAACGACAGCTGGAATTATTATTCTATGCTGCCTTTTTCCACAGTATGAGTATTAACTTCACCTTTTAAAATAACAATTAACACTTTATGCATTATGAATATATACATTATTTCAGTAAACTTTTGAGGCAAGCAGAGATTATGTTCCCTTTTTCTGATTATGACAATGAGATGATGGGGAATAATAACCTTTGCTCAAAATCAAAAAAGTAGTAAGTAAAAACTCAGGGGTATAACCCAGTCTTTTGGTCTGAAATTAAGAATATTTTCTATTGCCCTATTCCAGGAAGAAACACAATATACACCACCTTTTCTTTTTTTTATTTTTTCCACTCTCCATTATCAACAATAATGAATAATTTCATAATTATTAATTATGAAATTAATAATTTAAAGTTGTTCAATCCCCCTGACATTTTTCCATAGTATGACAACTATAAAATAATGTAACAACTAACTCATTAAAATAGATTTTGTTGTTAAATGTTCGATATTTCAGACTTGACTTGTTGTTTATTTGCTTACTGGTCCTTGGTAGTAAAGCAAAGATAAAAATCACCATTTTGTTAGAGAAATCTCTTTCTTTCTGTTGATACCGAAAGAGACTTTCAAAAATAATGTTCTGATTTTTTAAATTTCAGATTAATAGGAGGGTAAAATGATTAGGTTACATTTTTTGCATTTGTTAAGTGAAGTTTAAGTTGTAGATGAGTCCTCCACTTGGTGGGGTGTGCTGTATACCTTACATCTTCCCATTAAGGGAGAGGTTACCCATCCCACTCCCTTCTTTCCTTCCCCTCTCCTCCCTTCCACCCACATGAATGTAATAGATTTTGTTTGGGTTTTTGGGGAGGGGGGTTGTACTACTTTTTCATTCATTCACTTATTTGACATCCACCAAGTTATCCCTGAGATTTGTAAGGGAAAGTTGAGTTCAATTTTCTTCTCACTTTGGGGTCAATCTTCCCAGTCAGAGAATTGAGTTACTAATGGAACAATGAAGAGGCCTCCCTGAAAAGCAAGAATACAGTTTATTAACGTGACAGATATTTATTGACCACCTCTTGTATTCTCAGAAATGTGCTGAATGCTGGAGAGATATCAGACATGGTCATTGTCCTCTCCAGCTTTAAGGTGTCTAGGAAAGCACCCAAGTGCAATGCATTATTTTATGTACCATGATTCAGGTTCTATGAGAGAAGAAATGAGATACCGTCTCACCATAGAGAGGTCAAGAAACATTCATAGAAAATGATATCTGAGTTGAGATGAGAATAATAAGCACAGCTGACCCTTGAACAACACTGTTTTGAACTGCATGAATCCATTTATATGCAGATTTCCTTCAATAAAAGTTATACCAGGTGGACTGCCTCTCCTGCCTCGCCTTCCATCTCCTCCACCTCTTCCATCTTTGCCAACCCTGAGGCAGAACGAGCAATTCCTCCCCTTCCCCTCCTCCTCAGCCTACTCAACATGAGGACAATGAGGATGAAGACCTTTATGATGACTTACTTCCACTTGGTGAATAGTACATACATTTTCTCTTCCTTATGATTCTCTTAATAAAAAAACATTGTTTTTTTCTCTAGTTTATTTATAATGCAGTATATGATACAACACACAAAACATGTGTTAATCAACTGTTGTCAGGAAAACTGCTGGACAACGGTAGGCTATTAGTAGCTAAGTTTAGGGGGAGACAAAACTTATATGTGGATTTCCAAGTTTGCAAGGGTCAGCCCCCTAACTGCTACATTGTTCAGGGATCAACTGAAGATGTTCACCAGGTAGTTTTTCAGGCAGAAGGGAGGATATGCCAGGAAAAAGAGAGGTGCACAGAAATAGAAAAATTTTCAGTCAAAGAAAGGATAAAAGAAAAAAAAGTCAGCATAGAGAGGGAAGAATGGAAATAGTTCAGATTTGCTTTACAAGCCATGCCATGGAGTTCCAAACTTACTTTAAATCCCTTGGGGAATCACTGAAAGATTTTAAGAAAGAGGTAAACAGGTTATTGATTGGCTGCTGATATTTGAGAACTCTTCTGTGGCTGACCTGAGGATGGCTGGACAGGAGTAAGGAAAAGACTAGAAAGAGTAAGAGCAACTATGGTGTTATTTGCAACAATAAGATAAGGGCAATGTATACTATCTGGGTGATGGGAACACTTACATGTATAACTTTGAATGAATGACACAAAAGTAATTTATGTAACCAAAATGTTTGTACCCCCCATAATATTCTGAAATAAAATAAAATTAAATAAAAAAAAGAATAGGATAGTGAAGATTGGGGGCCAGGAGGAGAAGATGGATTCCTAAGATGTTTAGGACAAAGCATGAATAATGCTTGCCAAATTAGTGAGTTAAACCAACCACATTCTGCATCTCTGCTGCTACTAACCCAACATTTGCACTGGGCAAATGAGTAGAGCTCAGCTGTGTCAAATCTGATATGGAATTTGGGGAACCACCAGAGGTGAGTGTTAAAGGTCACCTCTGAGGATTTTGCCAAAAGGTGAATTTCCCTGTAGAGAATTTTTTCCCACAAATATAGTGACAAGTATCCCAGCAAGGGGACCAGCACAAAAAGTGTATAATGGGAGCAAAGGATGACAGTTGACACATTGCACTGCTGCAGCAACAAGGCCAGAAATGGCCCACAGCAAACTCCTCAAGTCTAAAAGTGGCTAAATTGGACTCCTGACAGTTTCAAATCCAGAGGCAGAGCCTGCGTCTCAAACAGAAGAAAGAGAATTGTCTAAATGCTTCAATTCTTGTAATTGAAGCAATTGCACATCATTTTACATGCCAGCTTCCTGACAGGATAACCCGTTTGAGCTGAGTGTAGGAATTCAATTATGTATCTTCAGTCTGCATCTTTGAAAGAAAACAACCCAACTGGCCTGTCAAATATCCAGCATGTTTGCCTGTTGGAAATTGCTATCTCCTCCTGACACTAAAAATGTCTCTTCAGAAGAGAAACCTATTATATTTCACAAAGCTAGCATAACCCTATTACAAAACTTGACAAAGAAAACATAGAAAAAGAAAACTACAGACCAATTTTATCTATGAATATAAATGCAAAACTCTTAAATAAAATATAAGTATGTGAAATATGGCAGTACAACACAAGGGTTTTCTATTAAAATCTGAAACAAATATGCCCACTATGACTTTAATTATTTTAAATTGGTCTGAAATATCTGGCCAATGCAATAAGACAAGAAACATAAATAAATAAAGTATACAATTATTGAAAAGAAAGTAGCAACATTGCTCATGATTTGCATGTATGATTATCTACCTGGAAAATCAAAGAAAATGGACTGAAAGGATTCTTCTCCTAAGAATTTAATCCAAAGAAATATTTAGAGAGTCAAAAAAGTTATGATAGAAGGAGTCTAATCCCAGGATTATTATTACTAACAAAATGAAAATAATTCACATACCTAACAATAAGGACATTAGCAAACGCCTAGATACTTCAGATCTGGATTATGAAATATGCAATCATTAAGTTTATGTTTGAAAGAATATTTGATGACTTTGGAAAATGCCCACATATGAAATAAGAATAAAGTACAACCCTAAATATCATGTGATTTCTCTTTTTTTAAATAAAGAAATAAAACATACACATATGTATATATACACATATTTGCATGGAAAACATACTGAAAGGAATATAAAAATGGTAATGTTATCGCTGGTTGGAGGCTTTTCATCTTTTATAGAATTTACATGAGGCCATTCTACAAATGAGACTATGACTATATTATGAATTACATTGTAACAATTTATAGAATTAGATCAGATGATACCAAAGATATCTGCTAGTGTATTTCTGACATACAAGGTTGGACAATTAAGTGTGTAAACTCATCCTAAAAATAGTGCTATGTACCTCATTGCTAAATATCACTATGGTCACCTTCAAAGAGACTACCTTTGTGAAGCTATGCACTAATACCAGTGCCTAGTCCACCCTTCAAAGCAATTGTTGAACTCTTTTTCTGGCATCCCCATCAGAGCTGTCATTGTATGAGGTCTCACAATTAAGTTCATGAGCTTATCCTAGGAAAAATGCTTTGAAAGTTGTACTAAGCACTGGCACTGGTGAATAGCTTCCCAAAAGGAATACTCAAAGGCCACCATAGTGATACTCAGCAATAAGGTATGCAACATTTTTTCTAGGATGAATTCACAAACTTAGTTTTTAGACCTCATATAGTAATTTTATGTGAAAATTTGACATAGTAAAACTGGAAGGATCTAAGATATTCTGCTATCCCTTGAAGACCTAAGCTACCACAGAATGCCAACAACTGGTTTCACTCAGAGGTTTGGGAGTTGGCCTCCTGGACACAGTTCCTAACTTTCAATTGTATCAGACAAAGACATTTTTTCTTTTCTGCCCCTCCCCCCCAGAGACCAACTTATCATCCACATCCTGGTTTGCTGCATTTTCTATCTTCTCCAGGTCCCACTGGCCAATGGTTGGCAAAACCACATAGTATGGACCCATGTGAAATGAGTTTCTCAGATAAACTTATGCTCTAGCATCACCAAATCAAAAACCACTAGAATTCCTGACTCAGGACCCTCCCTGGGACATTCACTAAAGGGTCCTAGATTTACATGGGCTTTTCTTTAATAAAGACTCCTGGAATTGACTCTCAAGTTACAAAATCAATGTACACAAATCAGTACCTTTCATATACGCCAACAGGAGTCAAATTGAGAATAAAATCAAAGATGCAATAACTTTCACATTAGCAACAAAGAAAATAAAATACCTAGGAATATACTTAACAAAGGAATTAGAAGACCTCTATAGGGAGAATTATGAAACACTGAGGAAAGAAACTGCAGAGGATGTAAACAGATGGAAAAATATACCATGCTCATGGATTGGCCAAATCAACATTAAATGTTTATAATATCCAAAGTGATTTACAGATTTAATGCAATTCCTATTAAACTACCAATGCCATTTTTTTCAGAATCAGAAAAAAATAATTCAATGCTAAGTGTGGAACCAAAAGAGATCTCAAATAGCTAATGCAACCTTAAATAATAAGAACAAAGTGGAAGGTATCACCCTTCCAGACTTCAAGTTATACTACAAGGCTATTGTAGCCAAAACAGTATAATACTGACACAAAAACAGAGATGTAGACTTATGGATCAGAACAGAGAACCAAGAATAAATCATCTTTATATCCTTATCTGATTTTGACCAAAGGGTAAAGAGTCCCTGTTCAATAAATGGTACAAGGAAAACTGGATAGACACATGTAAAAGATTGAAACAGGATCCACACCTCTCACCATTCACAAAACTTGCCTAATGATAGATAAAAAACTTAAACCTAAGCCAGGAAACTATAATATTCCTAGAAGAAAATGTTAGAAAAACTCTGATTGAAAAATAAGAAGTTAACTGATGACTCCATACTAAACTTCAGAGTCAAAGCATTCTATAATAGACATACTTTTTTTTTTTATTCATTCTCTCTAGTTTATTGTATTATTACAATTTTCTAATTAGTATGGAGTTGGGTTTTTTTATTTTTTTATTTTTATTTTTTATTGAGTCATAGCTGTGTACATTAGTTCAATCATGGGGTACAGTGTGTGGAGTTCATATACAATCTGAAATATTTTCATCCACCTGTTTGACATAATGTTCATGAGATTTTCTCATTTACTGTGTGAAAACATTTGTGTTCTGAAACATTTAGTAGGATTCTCCTGACTCTTCAAAGATGCACCTCAAGTGTGATCCCACCCTCTAACCTCTGTCCTCTCACCCTCTCCCTCCCCTTCCATCCCTCTCCCCTTTCCCTATCTTCTTGTGCAATAATTGGGTTGTAGCCTTCACATGAAAGATATAAATTTGCTTCATATTAGGGCTATATACATTGCATACTTTTTCTTCCATTCTTGAGATACTTTGCTAAGGAGAATGTGTTCCAGCTCTATCCATGTAAATATGAAAGAGGAAAAGTCACCATCTTTCTTTAAGGCTGCATAATATTTCATGGTATACATGTACCACAATTTATTAATCCATTCATGGGTCGATGGGCACTTGACTTAGCAATTATGAATTGGACTGCAATAAACAATCTGGTACAGATATCTTTGCTGTAATGTGATTTTTGGTCTTCTGGGTATATATCAAGTAAAGGAATTATAGAGTCAAATGGCAAGTCTATTTTTAGATCTCTGAGTGTTCTCCAAATGTGTTTCCAAAAGGGATGTATTATTTTGCATTCCGACCAGCAATGTAGAAGTGTTCCCTTTTCTACACATCCACACCAACATCTCTGGTTTTGGGATTTCGTCATGTGGGCTAATCTTACTAGAGTTAGATGATATCTCAAAGTAGTTTTGATTTGCATTTCTCTGATGATTAAGGATATTGAGCATTTTTGCATGTGTCTGTAGGCCATGCACCTGTCCTCTTTAGAGAAGTTTCTCTTCAGATCTTTTGCCCATCCTGAGATGGGATCTCTTGTTCTTTTCTTGCTAATACATTGGAGTTCTCTGTGTATTCTGGTTATTAAACCTTAGTCAGAGGCATAACCTGCAAATATTCTCTCCCATTCTGAGGACTGTCTGCTTGCTATACTTACTGTGTTCTTGCGTGCAGAAGCTTTTTAGTTTCATCAAATCCCAGTAGTGTATTTTTGATACTGCTTCCATTGCCTTGGGGGTCCTCCTCATAAAGTATTCGCCCAGGCCAATTCTTTCAAGAGTGTTCCCTGCACTTTCTTCTAGTATTTTTATAGTTTCATGTCTTAAGTTTAAATCTTTAATCCAGTGTGAGTCTATCTTCATTAGTGGTGAAAGGTGTGGGCCCAATTTCAGTCTTCTACAGATCGCCAGCCAGGTTTCCCAGCACCATTTGTTAAATAGGGAGTCTCTTCCCCACTGAATGTTTTTAATTGGCTTATTGAAGATCAAATAGCAGTAAGTAGTTAGGTTCATCTTGTGGTTCTCTATTCTGTTCCAAACATCTACCTCTCTGTTTTTGTGCCAGTACCATGCTGTTTTGATCATTATCAACTTATAGTACAGTCTCAGGTCTGCTAGCGTGATCCCTCCTGCTTTATTTTTATTTCTAAGTAATGTCTTGGCTATTCGAGGTTTTTTCTGATTCCATATAAAA
>CAUYON010068199.1:0-22841 GCA_963573935.1 Arctocebus calabarensis | reverse complement strand
GCCACCAGGGAGATACTGGTGAGCTCCCTGGTTCCGGTATTTCCGGCTTGAACCATCTCCTCCACCACCTCCCAGGGCTCCTACCTGGATGTTGGCACCATGTCATGGTTTTTGGAGAAACTGTTCAGGAGGTGAGTGTCCAAGGCACAGTGTTGACCGCTACCTTCCAACTATGTCTGTGGATGTCATTGCAGCTCGCCTGAGCCTCACATTACTCGTCTTAAAGTGGAGTGGTCAGAGGACGAACTTCATGAGGTTTAGGTGGGGAGTAAATGGAATAAGAGGCAGCAGGTGGGTCCCTCACTGCTGACTCTGTGGACCACACCCCTCCCTGTGTGGGAAAAGCAGAGAGAGAAAACCTGGTCCCACTTCTAGAGATTTGAGTTTCCTTCCAGCTGGTCTCTGTCCTTGAGAGAACAAGGTTTTTTGGGGTGGGGAAAAAGTCCCCAGGACCGCTCAGATATGTGGAAAGGCTCTGTCGGACTCCTTCATTAACCAGCCGCTTTGTGCAGGGATGTTCTAGAAACTTAGTTTAATTTAATGAACAAAGAAAATGACAGTCCTTGGGTCACAACTCTGTGCAGAGAGACAGGAAATCAGAGCAGACCCCAGAACCTTATGGAGTTTCACAAGCAATGTGTCAGCATGCTGTGGGCATTAAATGGGTTGATATTTATAAAGTGCTTTGAACAGTGGTTGGCACATTGAAACACCTTTGTACTTGTTGACAGTCATAACAACAGTTGTCATTTAAAATTCGGGGTCTTTAATATTACTGTTTCAAAAATATGAGTCCTCTTTTTAAGCTCAGAGACAAATAAGAATAGATTCTTTAAAAAAGTGAGAAGCTTGGATGGTGCCTGTGGCTAAAGGAGTAGGGTGCTGGCTCCATATACGGGGGGGTGGCTGGTTGGAACCCAGCCTTGGCCAAAAACTGCAAAAGATAAAAGTAAGTGAGAGGCTTCAGGTGAGATAAAAATTTTGCTAGGTACGGTGGCTGAAGCCTGTCATCCTATCACATTTGGAGGCTGAGGTAGGTGGACTGCCTGAGCTTAGAAGGTGAAGACCAGCCTAAACAAGAGTGAGACTTTGTCTCTACGAAAAATAGAAAAATTAGATGGGCACATGGTTGGGACCTGTAGTTCCAGCTACTGGGGAGGCTGAGGCAAGAGGATCAGATCATTTGAGCTCAGGAGTCTGGGGTTGCTGTGAGCTCTAACATCACAGCATTGTAGCCTGGGGCAACACTTTGAGGCTCGGTCTAAAAAACAACACTTACAGATGTGTATCATCCTCACTGCACCACCCCATGCATTCTTTTCACTTGCCACCTCTTCCCTAGCATAGCTTGGCAGCTACCCTAAAACTTGGGGCCAATGTCAAAGCCTATTCACTCTTTCAGTTTAGTTGACCTTGTGGCTACAGGTATCATCCCTGCTTTACATTGTGAAATATTGGAATCCCAGGAAGCAGTGACACTCACCTCTTGCAGCAAAATTATCAGTGAGTTTTCAAATGAAGGAAAAAAAAATACTCCACAGGCTTGTGCTTATATAACCAATAAATGGTTCTAAATAGTGCATCAAAGGGTGGTGCCTGTGGCTCATTGAGTAGGGCACCGGCCCCATATACCAAAGGTGGCAGGTTCAAACCCGACCTCGGCTGAACAGCAAAACAGAAAAATAACCAGCGTTGTGGTGGGCGCCTGTGGTCCCAGCTACTCAGGAGGCTGAGGCAAGAGAATCGCCTAAGCCCAGGAGTTGGAGGTTGCTGTGAGCTGTGTGATGCCAAGGCACTCTACCAAGTGAAACTCTGTCTTTATAAAAAAAAAAAAATGGTGCATCAAAGATGGGACCTCCGTGTGTACATGCAGTTGGGACTAAGGATGCTTGAGGAGCTATACAGTGGTTGCTGTGGAAAGGGAGCTTAACTTTAAGGTTTTACGCTGGCAGATTGAGCATTTCAAACCCAATGTGCAGTAACATCAGGGTTTGTTTGTTGTTTTCTTTTTTTTCCCTGTGAATTACATAACATCAGTCACAGGAATCAGCAGGAATGGAAGATAAGGAATTTCTAAGACAACATTCAACACACACATAACATTTTAGGAGCATAATTGTATATAATGTTTTTTAGAAAAAATTTCACTTTTTCATTCTACTCTGTTTTTTAAAAAGTCGTTTGCAATGGCAATTTTCTCACCCTTCTGTTTTTGTAAGTGCCATTTTTAAGGTTATTGTAAAGGTTCCTTCTTTTAAATATTTCTGAAAATAGTGGTTATGAATGATTTCTAATACCTCTCTCATCAATGATTCCACTAATCGATTAATAAGTAAATCGATCACTGAGACCTCAGGACATGAGAACTTTTTAATGAATTTATTCCATGGACAGTATTGCAAAAGTATAAATTTGACTATATAGAGGTATACGCACATAGGGTTAGCTAAAGAGAGAAATATCAAGGTCATATTGTAATTTTAGTTACAAAGAGTCAATGGGCCAGAAGTGAAATTGTTTCCCAAAGGAAGCAAACAATGGACAAAACTCCCAGAATTAGAAGTGAGAATGATTTGATTTGTAATCAAATACCTCTCTTGTAAGTCAAATCCATAAACTAAGCATAGATACATCTTCATATCCCCAGATAGGAGAGCACTGTTATACCGGCAGAAGGCCCTGGATGATATTTCTCTATAATAATTGTTAACCACCTCTCCAGGTGTGACCCAACTAATGAAAAGAAAAGTAAAGTATATGGGTTATACCCTAAAAGCAACCCTATCTCTTAGGCTATTTTAATACTTTGTTATGCTTCCCTCCTTCTGTTTTTTGACGTTTCTGAATTACTCAAACCTTCTCTCCTCCGCCAGCGAGTTCTCTGATCACTGACCTTGGCCGCCCCTGTTCCCTTCCCTGTGGCCTCCTGCCATCTCTCCAGGTGATGCTGGCTCACCTGCTGACTTGGTGAGTGGCTGTTGCTTTATGGTCAATCCATAAACACAGATCTGACCCAGTAGCTATTATGAAAGCCAACTTACTTAAAACTATTGCACTAGGTTATGGAAAGACTCCCTCCATATAGTGAAGAATTCTTTAAGCACACAAACAGAAATCAGGGTTTTGTTTTGCTTTGTTTTGTTTTGTTTTGTTTTCAGTAAGTAATGTACATTTTTACTGCTTTAATGCTTTGATTTAGTATTTCAATTTAATGTTTAATCATCCTCCTATCTTCTCTTGAAATTTTGCACAAATCCCAACAGGACACAAACTAAAGATATTAACCACAATTGATAGTGAAGTATTCAAAATTATCCTTCCTTACTATGGACATTTCTTGTTTTTCATTTATATGATAATTACCTCATTTTTCTTCTGCCTTATTTTCTATGCATTGTCTAATTTGGCTGAAAGATCTCTGAAATAATTATAAAATACTTTTTAAATTCATTATATGCATTATGTGGTTCATCAATAGGCTTCATAATGTTGAATCTTTTATTTTTTATAATAGTGCTTCCTAGCTTCCGTCCTGTTATTTTTATTTTTTTATTAAATCATAACGTTGTACATTGATCCTTTAATGGGGTTCAGTGTACTGCTTTGATATAGGATGTGAAATGCTTACATTGAACTAAGTAACACGTCCATCACAATTATACTCATTTCTTAATAGTTTTGAAATGTATCATTGCATCATGAACATTAGGTGAAGTACCCCCAAATGACCTCCTTCCTCCTATAGCCCCCGTCCCCTCCCCTCTCTTTCTTCTGCCCTTCTGCTTTCTGGACTATAGTTATATATTGCCTTTCATATGAATGTGTAGGTGATTATATAATGATTTCATAGTAGTATTGAATACATTGGATACTTTTTCCCCATTCTTGAGATATTTTACTAAGAAGAATATGTTCCAGTTCTATTCAGGTAAACATAAAAGATGTGACGTCTCTATCTTTTTTTATAGCTGCATGGTATTCCATGGTGTACATATACCACAATTTGTTAATCCATTCATGGGTCAATGGACACTTGAGCTGTTTCTGTGTCTTGGCAGTCATGAATTGGTCTGCAATAAACATTCTGGTGCAAATGTCTTTGTTGTAAAATAATATTTGATCATCTGGGTATATACCTAGTAGAGGAATTGCAGGATGGAATGGTAGGTCCATTTGTAGTTCCTTGAGTATTCTCCAAGCTTCTTTCCAAAGAGTTCCTATGAGGTTGCATTCCCACCAGCAGTGTAGAAGCATTCCCTTCTCTCTGCATCCACACCAATATCTGTAGTTTTGGGATTTTGTGATGTGGGCTAACCTTCCTGGAGTTAGACGATATCCCAAAGAGATTTTGAATTGCATTTCTCTGATGATTAAGGATAATGAGCATTTTTTCATGTGTTTGTAGTCCATGCCCCTGTTTTCATCACAGAGGTTTCACAGAGGTTTCATAGAAATGTGGTTATTTGTTCCTTTCTTATTGATTAGATAGAGTTCTCTATAGCATAGATTCTAGTTTTCAGACTTTTGTCACAAGCATAACCTGCAAAAATCGTGCCTCATTCTGAAGGTTGTCTGTTTGCTTTACTTACTGTGCTCTTGGCTGAGCAAAAGCTTTTTAGTTTGATCAGATCCCAGTAATGTATTTTTGGTGTTATTTCAATTGCCTGGAGGGTCCTCCTCATAAAATATTCTCCCAGGCCAATTTCTTCAAGTGTTTTCCCTGTACTGTCTTCTACTATTTTTATAGTTTCATGTCTTAAGTTTAAATCATTTATCCAGTGAGAATCAATTTTTGTTCAGTCTTCTACAGGTCGCCAGCCAGTTCACCCTACACCATTTGTTAAACAGGGAGTCTTTCCCCTACTGAATATGTTTGATAGGGTTGTTGAAGATCAAACTATGATAAGTAGCTAGGTTCATCTCTTGGTTCTCTATTCTTTTCCATAAATCTACCTCTCTGTTTTTGTGGCAGTATCATGCTGCGTTGATCACTACAGATTCATATATGTGTGTGTGTGTATATATATATATATAGTTTATATTTACGTGTATTTACTTACTTTCCACTTTTTGCCTTCAAAAAATTAAAAAGGCTTAAATTTTAATAACAATAATAATGTTTAAGATAAGAACTAGAAACAAAGCCTTGTGAAGAATTAACGAAGATAAATACATTCAGAAAAGAAATCAGATGATTGCTGCAATGAAATATTGAGCAATAATAATAATGCAAAAAAGTAACATTCACATGGTCAAATAAAGGTATGTCTATTATAGAATTCTTTGACTCTGAGGTTCAGTATGGAGTCATCAGTTAACTTCTTGTTCTTTTTCTCCAAAGTTTCCAAAAATAGACAACTAATATTTATAAATAAAAATAAGAGATATTTCAAAAAACAGATCATGACAAATCTTATAGACTATAGAAAAACAAGGAATGTGTCAAAATCATTCTATTTCATCTGGATACACCTGATATTAATACTGGAAAAAATATATTATTGTAAAGGGGAAATGACAAACATATTTCACTTATAAATGAGGATGCACTATCCTAAACAACATAGTGACAAGTTGAATTAAATATTAAAGTTTAACTAATGTAGTTTGGTCAGAATGAAATCCAATTTATGTAAGAATTAGTCACTGTTTCTTTTTCTTTTCCTTTCCCTCACCCCCTTCCTTTCTTTCATGTGACTCTGGTGATATCATGTTATCAGGCTTCAGGTTATACTACAAATCAATAATGATCAAAATAGCATGGTACTTGCACAAAAATAGAGATGTAGACATATGGAACAGAATATAGAATCTAGAGGTGAACCCAGTCACATGTTGTCATTTGATCTTTCATAAGCCTTACAAAAACATACATTGGGGAAAAGATTCTCTTTTTAACAAATAAATGTTGGGAGAACTGGCTAGTGACCTGTAGAAGACTGAAACTGGACCCTCACTTTTCACCACTAACAAAAATTGATCCTCAGTAGATAAAAGATTTAAATTTAAGACATGAAACTATAAAAATAATAGAAGAAAGTTCAGGGAAAACATTTGAAGATATTGGCCAAGGAAAATACTCAATGAGGAGGAACCCCCTGGCCATTGAAGCAACACCAAAAACATATTACTGGGATTTTATTAAGCTGAAAAGTTTCTGCACAGCTAAGGGCATTGCAAGTAAAGCAAACAGACAGCCTTCGGAATATGAGAAGATTTTTGCAGTTATGATTCTACCAAAGGTTTTAGAACTAGAATCTATAGAGAACTCAAATTAATCAATAAGAAAAGAACAAACACCCCATTTCTTTGTGGTCAAGAGACTTGAATAGAAACTTCTCTGAAGATGATAGGTGAATGGCCAATAAACACATTAAAAATGCTCATCATCTTTAATCATCAGAGAAATGCAAATCAAAACCACGTTAAGATATCACCTAACTCCAGTAAGATTAGCCTACATCACAAAAATCCCAAAACTCTAGATGTTGGCAGTGGATGTGGAGAGAAGATAACACTACTATACTGCTGGTGGGATTACCAACGTGCAGCCTTTTAGGAAAGAAGTATGGTGGATCATTTCAGATCTAAAAGCCCACCTACCAATTGATCCTGCAATATCATTACTTTATCTACCCAGATGAACAAAAATCATTTTATAAAAAGATATTTGCACCAAAATATTTATTGCAGCTGAATTCATAATTGCCAAATTGTGGAAGCAGCCCAAATGCCCATCAACCCATGAATGGATTAACAAATTTTGATATATGTACGGCATAGAATACCATTCAGACAATAAAAAAAGATGGAGACTTTACACCTTTTGTGTTTACCAAGACAGAGGTGGAACATATTATTCTTAGTCAAGTATCTCAAGAATGGAAAAAACTGTATCCAATGTACTCAATATTATTATCAAACCAATATATAATCACTTGTACATTCATATGAATGATAAATCACAAATCTAGCCCAGGTAGAAGGAGGGGTGATAAGGGAGAGGGGAAGAAAGAGGGGAGGGCGAGTGGAAGGAGGGTATTTGGTGGGATCTCACCCAATGTGCACAATGCAAAGGTACATTTCAAAACAACTCGGAGTATATTATAAATATCTTACCACAAAAAATAAGTAACTGAGGTGATGGTTATGTTAATCAGTTTTATTTAAGCATTCCACATTGTATATCAAATCATCACATTGTACTCCATAAATGTGAACATTTATGATTTAATAACATTCAAAATATAAAAAATATATAAAATTTAAATGTAATATTCTACAATTTAAAAACCAAATAACTCTTAGATTCTTCCCTAATATAATGTCAAGAAAAGGCCAGTGTATTAGGTTTAAATTGTTTGGTAAATATGAACAATTTAGTTCTCAGCCTACTCATTTTCTGTAAGTGGTGAGTTTTTTTTTTTTTTTTTTTAACAAAAGGAGGCAGCTTAACATAGCTTAATAAATCTTAATATAGCTGATACCCAAAGTAAACAGGGAATGTAAAAGGAACACAGTGTATCTGGCTGGCGAATTATTTCTTTTGAATATATAAAGTTTGGGGCATCTGATAATTCACTTGGAGATAATAGTGTGTCTTGGTAAGTATAAATGTTAGACATCAGAGAGCCTGTTAAAGAAATAAATGAAGAGCCAAAACAAAAGATCTTACACACTGTCAGAAACACTGTGAGCGATGGAGCACTCCGGCTGTGCAGTGTGGGGGTGGAGGCTGCTGCTGGCCTCCCTGGGAAATTGCAGAGAAGCAAGTGGGAAATGAACAACATTGAATATTTGGAGAGTTCATCCCCGCCACTTCTTACCCTTACCTCATATCTCCCCCATTACAGGAACCCTTAGTTTACAGGACCCGAAAGAAAGAGGTATCTATCCTAATTATATTATCATTCCTTGAAGCTTAAAAAAATGAGATTTTTTTTAAAGCAATCAGTGACTTACCTTTGCTGAAGTCATGCTACCTCATATTGAATATTATAATTTATTGCATTTAATACTTAGAACAATTTAGTGAAAAAGTGTCTGTAATGCTTTAATTAGGCATCTCCTCAAATACAATCTTCTCACCCATCAAACTTCAGCCATACTGCTTTTCTCAACAGCTTTTTCTTGTATTCCCACCTATCATGTGGCTTTTCCCCCCACCTAAGATGCCTTTCCCAAAAGTTTGCATGGATAATGCTCTTCGTTCTTGTGGTAACTCAGATATTACCTGTACAGCCGAGATTTTCTTACTGACTTCACCTGATGGTCCTCCATTTCTTGTCACATTTTCTCCATTTGGTCCTTTGGAAAATTTCTTCATTCCACAAATCACTGCCTGAAATTATTTTAAGCTCTGTCTACATGTTTGTTGTTGTTTGTGTCCCCAGAGTAGAAAGTGGAGCCCAGAGGATCAGAACTGGACTGCCTGGCTCTCTCTCCTCTGCCTCCCTTGCTGACAAGTGCGAGTCCTTGGAATGATGGTGACAATGAATATATAGTTGTTGCATAAAATAAGGAATTTCCTCTTTAGCTACTAAAAAAAAAAGGAGCTAAACTGAAAATAGATGTATTATATTTATGAAATATAAAAGAGTTTGTATAGGGAAAAACAAAGTTTAACAAACCTTTTCTATGAAGAGCCAGAGAGTAAATATTTTTTGGATTCTGAGGATCTCATGATTTCTGTCACAACTATTCAACTCTACCATGATAGCTTGACTGTGTTTCATAAAACTTTACATGCAAAACAAACAGCGGTCCTAGCTTGCCAAATCCATTTGTAAGATACGGAAATAATTCCTTGACGTCTGAGTACTGAATTATCTTCAAATACACCAGTAGCTGTGATAAAATCTATACCTGATGAAACAATTTCTTTCCTCTCTGTCTTTCCCTCTATTCCAAGTAACTAAAAAATAAACAGTTTATGTTTAGACAGATGGTTCCATGAACTAGATTCTGTGTCTTATAAAGAAAGATGAGAAACTTGTTTTCATAAATATAACACTCTTAAAAAGTGAGCTAATCAATCACAGACATTTAAACAATTGCTCTCTCCACTGCATGTGCTCCTAGCCTAGCTAAGGTAGGTTTTCCATATATTTTGTTAAAATGCTAAATTTAGAAAAAATATTCAGACGAAACAACATATAGATTTGGCTTTGAAATTTCAGTTCAACAGAAGCATTCACAGTACAAAAACAGTATGTCATACCCTGAGCCTACGCAATTTTTCCTTTACATAAATAATGAGTGTTTAATTTCTTTGCCTCTGTCTACATAGCTTCATGTTTAAAAATATCAAGCTTGATAATGTCACAAAACACTATGAAATAATTGAGAAAAGCATTTTATCTCATTAAAGAACAATGTCACTTCAATGACTCCAGAAACACGAAACTTTAGAAACATAATTGCCGTCTTCTGCTTGACTGTGAAAAAAGAAAATGTAATAATTGAACATCCCTGAAAACAGAGTTTCAAGGGATTTTTCTGATCAACATTGAATTATAATATATTCCAACATTAACATTTGATTGAAACATTAATTAAATATTAACTTATTGAGGAAAAATTTTAACTTAATAATACAATTTAACAGTTTAACAATTTAACATTTAAAGATGTATGCTTAAAATGATTTTACTGATATTTTCAAAATCTCATACAGGTATAATTTTCCTTTTTTCTGGGAGACTTTATTTATCTTGGTGATTGACGTGGCTGTCACTCTGTCATGCTGAAAAATGGTATCTTTTTCTAGGCATGTTTGTCATTTATTTAACATTATAAATTCACCCTTTATTTTCTGAAATTTCAAAGAGTATATCATTGTATTTTGTTTATTATTATTGACGTTTGAGTGAGGCAATATTCTGTAGTTTTGATTCATCAGGAAGATAGATTTTCTTTTTTATTGAAACCTTATGTGTTCGTCAATTTTTTTCTAGAGGTATGTTTAATAGTTCATTAAATGGCAATAATTTATATGTATTTTAATTAGGACCTAAATCTGCCAGATGGTTTATTTGCACAGTGGACTTCATCTATTAGAATCTTGTTCATAAGTTTTGTCATCTTAAATTTTGTCATGGATTACTTTCATGCAAGTTTTCCAGGGTTTTTGTTTTTTTTCAGAGAATCGGTTACTTTTATCGTCCTAATTCTTTCTGAGCTGGTTCTTCTATGAGCTCATTAGTGTTTTTCTAAATAGCGTTGCAGAGTAAAGCCAAGGTTCCTGTAAAAACATTGCTGTGTTACCTTTGAGTTAAGTTTTATCTTACTTATAGTACAATAATTAGCTAGGACTTTAGGAAATCAGAGATATAAGTGATAGAACTTAGATTTTCAAAAAAAGCAAGGTCTAATTTTAATAAAACAGCTCTGTATAACTAATGTTAAACACCTTATACAAAGCATGTTGTTTACTGAGACATGTATCTTGACATACAACCAGCCAATGATAACGTCCCTGACATCAGTTAATTAAAACTCTTAAAACCTGGAATTATGCTTAGGTAAAATGAATGTTCAGAGCTTTTTAATTGAACATTCTATATCATGATATCAACATATTATAAGTCAGCATTGTCAGTGAAACCGAGATGCATTTTAAGCTGGTTTTCAGACAAACAAATGGCAAGTAAATTTATTGTGTTGGAGGATGGAGGATGGTTTTATTAGAGTCATAAGAAACTGAGCTCCAAAGATTAATGTATATAATGCTATGTCATCTGAAATATGGCATCAAGTAAAGAATGTATAATTTGTCAGTTCTTAGCCCAAAAAGTATTTCCCAAATTAATTTATTTTAAGACAGATAATTTTCATGTACATATAGAGAAGTTTTGGTGAATGCATAGAATATTCACCTACAAAAGGCTTACAGGCATAGGCTTAAAGAGATAAGGAACAGAAAACTTTCCTTCCCTCAGCGTGCCAAGTGACTTTTGTAGAAGAAAACTGTTATGTTAATCCTTCAGTTTCCTTAGACATGTTATAGCATATGTATTTCATTTGATAAAACAATAGTCCACTTCAATATTTTATGGATTCACACAAATAAATACCACATGACAACATTTTAAATAAGCTTCTTCAAAAATGTTTATCTTCAATTTTTAGCACAGTTTTAAATTCAAAGTTTAAAAATGCTTAATAACAATTCGGAGAATTTTTTTTTTTATAACTTCCAGAACTATTAAAGGTTTTCTCTGAACTATCGGCCCTCAGACTTGCCTGTCAATTTACTATTATATCTTCTTCAAGTTTGATATGTGTACCATCTGTTTGGAGGCAATCATTTATTTTAAGCACAATTTTACAGACTCGAGTATTTGGTAAAAACAACTTAGAAAATTTTTCTAGGTTACTGAGTGAACATTTCCAACACTCTTCTACAAGATTGGCAGAAAAGAGTTAGGCCAAGCTCTTTCACTAAAAATTGTACTCTTGTTCTATGTGTGGAAAAATTTTTAGGATGAAGGTATACTGTTTTGCTCTTTTTGCTTCTTCTTTGGATACTGCCTTTAGGAGAAGTAATGAGTTATGGATGAGAGAGATATTACAAATGTTTAACCACCAGTTAAAACTGACACTGCTTGTAAATCCTGAATGTCTACAATTATCAGCTGAGTAACAGCCATAACTATCTAATATAAATTCATGAGTTCATACATCCCTCTAAATATAACCCTAAAAAACTTATATCCTTAAAACACCAAATTTTTATGTTCTTATTTTATTTTACTTTACTTTTTTTTTAAACCAATTTGTTTTTATTTGTATATACACCAATTCTCAAAGGTAGAAATCATAGAGTTCCAACCCTCTCCATCTCCTCCTCTTAAACTTGTATATTAATAACGTGTTAGCACTTTTGCCTTCTCTATTTGTATGGTTCTCTTCACTTTTGTTTTTTAAAAAAGAATAGACACATGCTGTGGACACTTTGATCATTTCATTAATAATGAAATAGTTGGATAGCTGGAATAGTTTCTAAAAATGAATTTCAGATTAGAAATTTACAATCACAGTATAGTTCAGGGAAATGACTTCTAATATTATAATTTCTTTTGAAAATTATTTGTTAAAAGATCATATTTTTATTGATTTGGCGAAAAGTATTAAGAAAACTTTATTAAGGACATTTCAATTTTTTAATATTCCAACAGACAGGAAATTATAGAAGTTGTGTAACAGACACCCAGGTGAACAACACTAAGATGAAAGAGAGGGGATGTTTTGCTCTATTTACTCAGATCTTTCTTTAAAAAAAAAATGAAGTTCAACAGAGACAGTGAAAGCTTATCTCCTCAATCTTTGCTTCTCTCTTTGTAGAGGAATCACTCTTTCAAATTTGGAATAAATCAATCCTATTCATAATTGTATACTTTACCAGATATATAAATAGAAATCAGTAACATGTTTTATAGTTTTACATTTGAAAATTTAACATATATGATATCATGTGTCAGGTATGATTTTGAAGCTTGCTGCTGACATCCACGAAATGATTAAAGCCAGTATAACGTTCTTGGTCTTGATTTTTTAAGAAAAATACCTTTAACATCGTAAAAGCATATTTAAATAATTATGCTTTGATATTTAACAAAAAATGCCTTTAATGTTTTAAAAGCGTATTTTAATAATTATGCTTTGTCAGTTTAAGACTATTTTTTCCTGGCCTATGTCACGTTTGGCATACACAGCAGATGATAATACCGCGTTGTATTACTCATTGCTCCCGGCACCTCCTTTATACCCCGGCTTCTCCACTGTAGCTGACGTGACCCATGGCCCTTCCACAGGAAAAACATTCTCAGAGGCAGAAATGTGTAGAGTTCTCTCTTCCGCACCGTCCATCCCATGGGCACTTTTTATACCTACATCTCTTTCTTGCCTTTCTACACTAGATTAGCACAAATTTGAACTTGAAAAGCCTACTGCTGTCTCAAAGTGATATTTTACTATATCAAATAGATACTTTCCTTTGCAAAAGACACTCCCCCAAATTAATTTTTTTTGATATTTCCTTTGGTCAAGGGGGGTGGATTTATGAATTCCACATTCAGTAGAGTTTGGGCCTTCAAGGATCCTGCCTGGTCTTTGGTGTCTCATCTCCGGTCTTCACCTTACGTAGTCCTCTGTGCTCTTCTTTGTCTCAGTGGACTCAAGAGAGAACTCAGCTATCTGTCTGGTATCCATGACGCACCGAGATTGCTATACTTTCACACAGAAGTGTTAGGAGCCTTCATATTTGTCTTCAAAAAATGACCTTTTATGTTTCTTCTGGCTTCATACCTCTGTATTAGGAACAACAACAACAAAAGAAAACACTTACGATGTCTATCTAGTAATGTCTAGATGTGAGATGATTTTAGCACTTCCTGGTTCATGTTTTATTATGAGATATTTTGTTTTTTCTAAGGCTGAGTTGGGCCTGAGTTTGATAGTCCAGTTGAATAATTTCCCCAGATGAATACTGCTGCGGCTTTGTTTTAAGTGTACAGTATCTACATTATGGGCCAACGTGTTTGTATTTTCACACATTTTAAATTACATTAGTGAAAAAGTAAGTAAGAAAAAGTAAGTAAAGTAAGTAAGAAAACCGTATCACTGTTCTAACTGGAGAGCTTTATGTCAAGAGTGACATGTATCATATTCAAATCTGTGAGTTCTAACAGGCTGCGTTCAATGATATTAGTTTTATCCCAAGCTAGAGTATGTACGAAATACAAATGCCTATGGAAGTATGACTGCATTTAACTTAAAAGTAGAAATATTGAATCCAGGTTTCTTAGGGGACGCTGAACTAGAACTCATTGCTTTTCTTTAGAAGTTCGATAGTGAAGAGTAATTTATAAAGGCTTCCTGGAGAATATGTAGTTTATATCTACATATAGCTCAACCAAAACATATTCTGATGTTAAGTAATAAAGAAAAAAGTAAAGTATAAATCATGAAGTGTTGACTAACTTAGTTACATTATTGACTATTTGGGGGATCACTGTTAACATTTCCTTTGTAAGGTCATTTGACTGTTTGATAAAATGTATTACTGAAAAATGTAAAAAAAATTCTTATTTTATTTGCTTGCATTTTGTATTTTTCTTTTGTGTCCCATATGAGAAAGATCACAGCCTTAAATAATTAGAAAAAACATAATCGGATAATTCATATGCCTGAGGCTATAGTTGGATATTTCTTATCTAAATTACTCCCATCTTAACTTGGATCAAAATTAAAATTTGAATCTCTTCCTATTGAATGCTTTCTTACATAACTAAGAATAAGTAGAGGCAAACATATTATTACAGAAATTATTCAAGTTTTTTTTTAAAGCCAAATCTTTTGTCATTTTCTAGATACTTTTCTTGATAGAGATTGTTTTTATTCTTAAATTTTTTCCTTGTTGGAAAATTTATAGGAAGTAATAGGCAAGAAAAATATTTTAGAGAATAATATAGAATTTTTATTAGATAATGTACATAATTTGGGTTGGATACTAAGTAACTATTTAGATTAATGTTAGTATTGGAATAGATTAGCTATATTAAAACATGTGGATTACCATATTTGAGGATAGCATAAAAATCACATTATAATTATTTTCTTAAAAGGGCATTTGAAATTTAGTAGCATTGCTATAAATTGTTAAAATGTTATTATACATAAACATACCTCTGTACCAAAATTTAACTTAATAACTTTCCAGATGGGATCATAATTAAAGTAAGTTAATTTGAAATGAAGTTCAAAATACTCCATTTAGTTCAATGCTGAACTCTTATGACTAAAAAAATAGTTGACACATGAATAGCAATGGTTCAGTTAATGATAAAAGAGATAAAATAATTAATTAATACTTTTCCTACATAGTAGACATCAATATGTATTCATTGTGTCTAAGTGTGTGGAGTGTGTGTGTGTGTACACAGTATCAAAAGCCAAAAACTAATGGAATTAATTGTATGTCATTCACTAGTGTCTAGACCCAATATCATATCTCATGTTCAAAATATGTTTATCTGAATATATTAATAATTTTATTTTCTACAATAAAAAAGGTAGGCATTTTCTACAATATTGGGTCTAGAAAGCTGCACAAGCTTTCAAATTTGAGCTAAATTACATTAAATTCAGAGATTCTTTAGTGTGGTAAGCAAATTTTAAGAACTGACAAAAAACAGAACTCAGATAATTATATATATTATATAATATTAGATAAATATTATATATTGCAACTTATTCTCTAGTCTTAAATCAGATACAAGGATTATTGTAAAAAAAGGCTATACAGAGATTTAATATTTATGTGACCTGTATGTTACTGAAAATGGCATTATTGAATTCTTTGAATAATTCACATCTTCAGATAGAAGAATGTGAAAATAATGTTGGGATGGAAACAAACAGACATATTTTACACGATTTTCAAGCAACAGATGTTGTTTTATTTATTCTTTATTCCATCTCCACAGAAGAATAAGAAACTTGCAACTATTCCCATTTATCTGATGAGTTTAATTTTACTGCTTTTCTATTCTTATTATTATGGCATGTCCCTTGGGAGTTACCTCATTTGGTACTAAAATGGACTCATTTGAATTTACAATGTTCTATCCCCAGGAATTATCATTTTTGTAGGAGGAATTTGCAACAAATACACACCCACCCTTTCGGTGTTCTTTGTTTCACTGAAATCGAGAAGATTCATACTTGGCATTCACAGCCTCTTCCTAGACTGTACAAGGCTCCATCCTACTCCCACCAATTATATAATACACAATTAATTGAAAGGAAAATATGATTAGGGAGTCATTCTCATTCTATTAATTTCCAATTTCCTTTGTGAGCAAATCGTATTATTTTATATCCCTTTAGAGACTCATTTCTGTGTTGAGGAGGGGAAAAACAATGGTTTGCAGCACTTTCGGAAAGCATTCCCCAAAACAGGGAGAAAAAGAAATGAATTGTTTCCTGAAAGAAGTTGTAGAAATGATTCTTTTTATAAGGCTTATCTTTCACATGGAAAGGAAAGATTTTTCTAAAGGCAGCATCACCCCCAAACCCTTGTCCTGGAACACCAAAGCCTAGCTCTTCTAACAGCTTGGGCTCTTATGGGGATCTTGAGGTGCAAGTGGGCCTGGAAACCAGTTGAGATTTCCATGGAGGTGGCTACTGGATAACAGAGAAAGCACATTTGGTTATCCAAGCAGCAGGGCTCTTCACAACTTGATTAACTCTATGTCATACATCAAGTCAGTGTCCAAATATCCTTTCCACCAAGATGTCTCTCCTGACCCTTAGGCTGGGTTAGAGCCTCCATGTTGTGCTTCTATATTACACTGAAATTACCTTGTCATAACATTTCTAACAGTAAATTATAAGGTCTCATTTATCAACATTTCATTAGATTCTCAACATCATGAATGGCCAATCTTTTACTACTAATTAAAACTAAGCATAGACTGTATGCAAAATAGTTATTGAATACACATTTCCCACAACACAGTGAGGAGATGAGGAAATCATCTGTTGTTTTAAAATACCTTAAAATCATCAGCTCTTTTAAAATACCTGAACTGTATTAGGTACTTACTAATTTTTGCTGTATTTCTCTTCTTGTTTTCCCACAGTGTCAAAACATCGAAATGCTAAAAAAAAGACATTTGAAGAGCTGAAAAATTTTCTGTGGTTTATGTAAAAGCATACATTGGATTTTATTTGCTTGTTTGTTCATAAAGTCAACTAATGAAGGAATAGTTTAGATCCCAAATTCAGACTGACTGGGTTTCAGTTTTGGTTTCAGATCTTACGTATAGAGAAATAGAAGTACACAAGGTTGCTGTAGAGTGTACAGAAGATAATTCAAGTAAAATAGTAATCACTATTCCTAACACTTGGTAAGCAACAAATACATATGGCATCTTTTTATTTTTAACTTTTAAGACAATCTCTATAAAAGTAGATCCAAAAGTATAAGAGGTCAGCTTACCATTTTTGTCATAATTGGATTAATAGCATAAGGAAAGCCTAATATTTTGTCATAATTACAGTGACTTTATTTATATGAGAGATCTAACTTATGGTAAGCAACTGAACTGGGTGGTAAACTCAGGAAAGTTATCAATGGTTTATCCTTAGAGGATCAAGTTACAGAAGAATGCATTCTGAGGATCAATCTTTCCTTAGAGTTCTATACTTATCAATAAACTGAGTAAAGCAAGTGAAAATCTGCTCATCAGTTTTGCAGAAGATATTGGATTAGACACACTTCTTAATGACTCTGAAAGTGAGAAATGCAACTTTAAATGAATTTGACAAATTATAAATGAGTTTTTCCTGAGAAAGCTTAAATAATATATTCATGACATCATTTTTTGTCTTTTTTCTTTTTAATTATTATGGGTAAATAATAGTTGATTATCTTTTTAGATTATGTGATATTCTGATGCAGGCATACAATGTGAATTAAACAGATCAGGGAAGTTAGGGTGTTCATCACCTCAGGCATTTATCATTTCTTTGTGTTAGGAACATTCCAATTCTACTCTTAGTTATTTTGAAGTATACCCTAAGTTACTGTTTATTATAGTCACTCTGTTGTGTTATCAAATATTGTTCATTCTATCTAATTATATTTTTGCATCCATTGACTAGCCCTACTTTATCTCCCTCTCCCCACTATTCTTTTCAGCCTTTGATAATCATCACTTTGCTCTCTGTCTCCATGAGATTAATTGTTTTTAATATTTAGCTCCCACATGTGATTAAGAACAAGTGAGATTTGTTGTTCTGTACTTGGCTTATTTCGGTTAATATAATGTTCTCCAATTCTATCCATAGTGTTACAAATGACAGGATTTCATTTTTGTGGTTAATAATATTTTGTTGTTTATATGTATTTCAAATTGTTTATTCATTCTTCAATTTATGGACACTTAGATTGATTGTAAATCTTGGGTATTGTGAATAGCACTGCAGTAAGCATGGGAGTGCAGATATCTTTTGGATATAATGATTGACTTCCCCTCGTTTGGATGTATATCCAGCAGTAGGACTGTAGGCTTACTTGGTAGATACAATTTTAGTTTTTTGAGAAACATTCATAGCATTTTTCTTAGTGGTTGCAGGCAGTTACATCCCATAAATAGTGTAGGAGGATTCCCCATTCTCCATAACCTCACCATCATCTGTTATTACCTGGGTTTTATTTTGTTCTGTTTTATTTTATTTTATTGATTAAACCCATCTTAACTGGGGTGAGATGATTTCTCATTGTAGTTTTTATTTGCATTTCTGTGATGTTGAGCATTTTTTCATAACCTGATGGGCATTTGTATGTCTTCTTTTACGAAATGCCTATTCAGACCCTTTGCCTTTTTTTGGAGGGAGGGGCAGAGTCTCACTATGTCACCCTCAGTAGAGTACTATGGCATCACAGCTCACAGCACCTCAAACTCTTGGGCTTCTGCAATTCTCTTACCTCAGCCTCCCAAGAAGCTGAGACTACAGGCGCCACCACAACACCTGGCTATTGTTTTGTTGTTGTTGTTTTTGCAGTTGTTTAGCTGCCCTGGGCTGACTTTGAACCCACCAGCATTGGTGCATATGGCCAGCATCCTAACCACTGAGCAATGGGGGCTTGTGCCCATTTTTAAATGGATTATTTGGATTTTGTTCCTATTGAATTGTTGGAGTTCCTCATATATTCCATTTATTAATCCCTTATGTGGTATGTAGTTTGCAAATATTTCCTGCTATTATGTGAGTTATCTCTTCTCTTTGTAAATAGTTTTCTCCTTTTCTTTGCAGAAGGTTTTTGCCTTGCTGTGATTCCATTTGTCCAAGTTTGCATTGGTTACCTGTGCTTTGGGGATATTACTCAAGATGTCCTTGCTCAGACCAAGGTCTTAAAAGCTTTCTCAATGTTTTCCTTTAGTAGTTTCATAGTTTTAGGTATTAGGTTTAAGTCTTTAATCCATTTTGATTTGATTTTTGTATATGGTGTCACATAAGGTTCCAGCTTCATTCTGGCATATGGATATCCAGTTTTTCCATCACTATTTATTGAAGTGACTGTTCTTTCCTCACTGTTCTTGGCATCTTTTCAAAAATAATTTCACTCTAGATGTGTGATTTATTTCTGGATTCTTCTTTGCACTCCCTTGGTATATGTGCCTGGTTTTATTTGTTTTGGTTAATATAGGACTATAGTACAATGTGAAGTCAGATAATGGGATTCCTCAGTTTTGTTCTTTCTACTCAGAATAGCTTTGGCTTTTCTGGGGCTTTTTTTAAAATTCTATATAAGTTTTAAGATTTGTGTTTGTGTTTGTGTATGTGTGTTTCTGTCAAGAATGTCATTGTTATTTTTATGGGAATTGCATTATATCTGTAGATTGCTTTGGGTACTATGGACGTTTTAACCATATTGTTTTCCTCCAATCCATGAGCATGGAATATTTCTCCATATTTGTGTATCTTTTTTTTTTTCTTTTGCAGTTTTTGGCCGGGACTGGGTTTGAACCCACCACCTCTGGCATATGTGGCTAGCGCCCTACTCCTTTGAGCCACAGGCACTGCCCTTTTGTGTATTCTTTTTAATTTTTTATCAGTGTTTTAGAGATTTTCTTCTTCGTCTAAGGTTATTTCTAAGTATTTTATTTCTTTTGTAGTTATTGCAATGGCATTAGTTTATTTGGTTTCTTTTCCATAATGTTTACTGTTAGAATACAAACATGCTACTGATTTCATATCCTGAAACTTTATGGTATTTTATCAGTTCTAATATGCTTTCATGGTGAAGTCTTTTTTTTTTTTTTTGAGACAGAGCCTCAAGCTGTCACCCTGGATAGAGTACCCTGGCATCATAGCTCACAGCAACCTCCAATTCCTGGGCTCAAGCGAGTCTCCTGCCTCTGCCTCCCAAGTAGCTGGGACTACAGGCACCTGCCACAACGCCCGGCCATTTTTTGGTTGCAACCGTCATTGTTGTTGGGCGGGCCCGGGCTGGATTTGAACCTGCCAGCTCAGGTGTAGGTGGCTGGTGCCTTAGCCCGTTGAGCCACAGGCGCCAAGCCTCATGGTGAAGTCTTTAAATTGCTTTGAGATATAAAATTATATTGTCAACAAACAAAGATGATTTGACTTTTTCCTTTCCAATTGGAAGTCCTTTATTTCTTCTCTTGTCTGACTGCTCTAGCTTGAATTTCCAGCACTATTTTGAATAACTGCTGTGCAGGTAGGCAGCCCTGTCGTGTTCTCTATCTTAAAAAAGGCTTTCAGTTTTTCCCCAGGTGGTATGATACTCACTGTTGGTCTATCACATGTGACTTTTATCATGTTAAGATATGTTTCCTCTACATACAGATTTTTGAGAAATCAAAATCAATATCATGAAGGGATATTTTATCAACTGCTTTTTCAGCATAAATTAACATGATCATGTGGTGTTTGTCCTTAGTTCTGCTGATATGTGTATCACATCTAATGATGTGCTTGTGTCGAGACATCCTTGCATTCGTGTGATGAACCCTACTTGATCATGGTGAATATCCTTCTAATGTATGGTCAAATCATTTATAGATTTGCTGTTATTTTGTGAGAATTTTATCTTCTATGTTCATCAGAGATATTAGCCCATAGTTGTGTGTGTGTGTGTGTCTTTTTTGATTTTGGTTTCAGTGATACAGACTTCATAGAATGAGTTCCAGAGGACTCCCTATTCCTCAATTTTGTTGAAACAGTTTAAGTAAGATTTGTATTAATTCTTTTCTGACTGAATGCTTGATAGAATTCATCAGCAAAATTCTTTATTGAGCACTTGGCTGGGGGGGGATTTTTATTACTTGGATTTTCTTTGATGGGTCTTTTTTATTATTGCTTCTATCTCATTACTTCTGATTCATTTATACACGTTTTGGATTTTTTCTTGGTTCCATCTTGATAGGTTGCACTTGTCTAGGAATTTCTCTTTTTCTTCTATGTTTTCCAATTTAATGTCATATCTTTTGGATTTGGTACAGTATTAGTTGTAATGTCTCCTTTTAATATCTGATTTTTATTTGGGTCTTCTTTTTTCTTCATTAGCCTGGCTAAAGGTATGACATTTTTTTTAATCTCTCAAAAAAATCAACATTTTGTTTTGTTTCATTGATATTTTGTAAATTTTGGTTTAGATTTCATTTATTTCTGTTGTGATATTTTTATGTCTTTTCTTCTACTAATTTATTTTCATGTACTAATTTTGGGTTTAGTTTCCTGTTTTTCTGGTTCTTTGCACTTTTTAGGTTGTTTATTTGAAGCTTTCCACTTCCTTGATATAAGCACTTATCATTATAAACGTTACTCTTATACTGATGTTGCTAATATTCCATATTTTTATGTTTTGTTTTCATTTTCATTTGTTCTTAGAATCTTTAAATTTTTTTTTTCTTACTTTCTTTATTTATCCACCTGTCATCCAGGAGCAGATTGTTTAATTCCCATGTGTTTGCATATTTTTCAATGTTCTTCCAGTTATTGGTTTTTAGTTTTTTTCCACTGTGGTCAGAGAAAATATTTGGTATAATATATTTTTAAAACTTTTTTTAAGACTTGCTTTGTGGCTTAACAGATGGACTATCCTTGAATATGATCCATGAGCTGAGAGGAATGCACATTCTGTAACTGTTGGATGATATGGTCTGTGAGTATCTATTGTGCTCATTTGGCCTACAGTACATGTGAAGTTCAATGTTTCTTTGTTGACTGTCCCTGGATGATTTGTCCAATGTTGAAAGTGGAGCCTTGAATTCTCCCATATTTATTGTTTTGGGGTCTGTGTTTCTCTTTAGCTCTGATAATATTTGCTTTATGTGTCTGTGTGCACCAGTGCCAGGTGTATAAATGTGTATACATTTAGAATTGTTATATTCACTTGCTGAATTGACCCCTTTTCATTATATAATGACCTTCTTTGTCTCTTTTATAATTTGTATACTGAAGTCTATTTTATCTAATTGAAGTATAGCTATTTCTGCTCTGTCCTGGTTTCCTTTTGCGTGTAATATCTTTTTTTTTTTTCTGTCTATGTGCGTTTTTGTAGGGGAAGTATGTCTCTTGCAGATAACATATCTACATGGCTCTTTTTTCTTTTTTTTCCATTCAGCCACTCGATGTCTTTTGATTGGTGGGTTTAATCCACTCACCTTCAGTGTTGTCACTGATAGGTGAGGACTAACTCCTGCCATGTTATTATTTGGTTTTTGATTATTTTTTGTTCTTCTCTTTCTTCATTTCTCTCTTTCTGTGTTAAAAGTTGTTTTCTTCAATAGTTTGTTTCAATTTCTTGCTTTTTATATTTCGTCCGTCTCTTATAGGTGATTCTATATATAGGTGTAAGAAACTGATTATTTTATTATGTCTTCTAATTAATTTATTATGTTCTGAACATTTATTTGGTAAAACATTATTTTATTATAACATACTTTTAAACTTATATTTGCAATATTTATTGATTTAAAAGTCATTTGTCTCCAAATCACCATATGCTTTATAGATTTTTAAAAGAAATTGTGTTGAGGATACATGCTACCATCATAGCTTAAGACAATGCTGCTTTCAGTAGGCTTAATCCTGCAATAACCCAGAGAAAAGAATCTTCCTGTCAATCATTAACTAGTTTATCATATAAGAAATCTGGTGTTTATCTTTATTATGATGTGATTTTTGGTCTTCAGGATTTATAGCTAGTAAAGGAATTATAGGATACTTTTATACTTCTACAGGTATGTGTAACTCTTTACCTACAATCATAGCACTTTCACCTTTAAGGCAGCATTTTCTTC
>CAUYON010068196.1:0-22113 GCA_963573935.1 Arctocebus calabarensis | reverse complement strand
TATAAATGTCTTCATATAGTGATTAAAAGGTCATGAAGGCTATGTTAAATAGTTCAATGAAAATATTTCAGATTGTATATAAAGTCAGCACATTGTGCCCCATGATTGCACCAATGTACACAATTATGATTTAATAAAAATTTTAAAAAGAGTGACTTTACCTAACAAATGCAAACATTGTAACCTAATTCTTAATACCCTCAATTAACCTAAAACAATAAGAAGAAAGGAAATGTAAGAGAAGTTCTCATTAAATCTATCATGGAGTCCTGTTTTCACCACTGAAAAACTTTAGAAAGGTGGAAGTAGTCAAGTCTTTAATCTTCTTAAGTTTAATCTTAAGTATGTTATTCTTTTTGGTGCTATTATCAATAAGATTGTTTTCCAAATTTGTTTTTTCAGGTGCTCTTTCATTAGTATATAGAAACACAATAGATTTTTTTACATTGAATTTCTAAATCTAGTTATTTTGTAAAATTTATTTATTAGCTCTAATATATTTTTTGGAGGGGCATTTAGGGTTCTCTATATTTAGGATTGTGTCATCTACCAACAGATATCATTTTACTTCTTCCTTTTGGATTTGGATACCTTTTGTTTTCGTTTATTGCCTAATTGCTTTGACTAAGACTTCCAATACTATGTTGAACATAAATTGCAAGTATGGGCATCCTGGTCTTGCTCACTGAAAGCTGCAAAACATTGGTGGAAGAAATTAAAGAAGACACAAATGAATGAAAATACATCTTGTGGTCATGGATCAGAAGACCCAATATTGTTAAAAATTTTTATAGTTCCCAAAGAGATTTATAGATTCAACACTAAGACTATTAAAATCTCAAGGGCAAATTTCACAGAAAGAGAAAAAACAATTTTGAAATTCTTTTTTTTCCCCCCATGGGATTTTCTCATTTATTGTGTGAAAACATTTGTGTTCTTATGGAACCAAAAAGACCTCAAAGAGCCAAAGAATATTGGGAATAAAGAATAAAGATGGACACATAAAACTTTTGATTTGAAATATATTACAAAGCTAAAGTAATTAAAACAGTATTGTATTGTCATAAAAACAGACAGACCAATGAAACAGAATAGAGAGCCTAGAAATCAATCTATGCATATGTGCACAAGTGATCTTCAACAAGATACCAAGACTACACAATGGAGAAAGAATTCTCTCTTCACTAAATGATGCTAGGAAAACTGAATAACCACACAGAAAAGAATAAAATTTGACTCTGATTTGTCCCATATGCAAAAAGTCAACTTAAAAAGATTTAAAAACTTAAATCTAAGACCTGAAACTGTAAAACTCTCAAAAGAAAACTTAAGATAAAATTTCTAACATATTGGGGGAGGGTGTGGTTTTCTGGAAATGACACCAAAAACACAGGCAACAATAGCAAAAATAGACACTATGGGACTACATGAAACTAAAAATCTCCTGCACAGCCCAGGAAACCATCAACAGAATAAAAAGTTAATCTGAAAAAGGGGAGAAAATAATTTGTAAACCACATATTTGATATATCAGGAGCTTATACAATTCAATAGGAAAAAATCCAAATAATTCTATTACAAATGGGCTAAGTAGTTGAATAAATAATTTTCCAAAGAAGATACACAAATGGTCAACAGGTACATGAAAGGATACTCAACATCCCTAATTGCCAGAGACATGCAAATCAAAACTACAGTGACTTATCACTTTATACATTTTAAGATGGTTATTATCAAAAAAGAAACTAATGAAAAAACAAAAGATAAGTGTCAGTGAGAATTTTGGAGAAATTGAAAATTTTGTACACTTTTGGTAGGAAAGTAAGTAGTGCAACTGCTATGGAAAATAGCACAGAGATTTCTCAAAAAATTAAACATAGAATTGCTATATGATCCAGAAATCTCACTTCTGGGTATACTTCCTAAAGAATTAAAATCAAGATCTCAAAGAAATATATGTATTCCCACATTAATGGCAGAATTATTCACAATAATAGTTATATGGAAACAACTAAGATGTCTTTCAAGAGATAAAGAATATAGGATATGTGTGTGTGTGTATGCATGTGTATGTGTCTGTGTACTTATTGGACTATTTTTAAGCCTTATAAAAGAAGGAAATAATGTCTTAGGTGACAATCTCATAAACCTTTGGGACATTATACTAAACAAAATAATCCAGACACAGAAAGATTAGTACTGTATGATGTTGCTTAAAAGTGGAATCTAAAAACAGTCAAACTCACAGAATCAAAGAGTAGAATAGTGGTTCCTAACAGAGCATGAGGGTAGGAGAAAGGAGAAGTTGTCAATGGGTATAAAGTTTAAGTTATGCAAGATGAATAAGTTCTAGGGATCTATTGTATAGCATAGAGCTTATAGTTTATATTTTATTATGCACTTAAAATATTTGCTGAAGGTAGATCTCATTGTGTGTTCATACCACAATAACAAACAAACAAACAAATAAAAAACCACAAACAAATAAAAAAAGCACAAGAAACCTTTTTGGAGTGATGAGTACACTTATTACTTTGCTTGTTGTGATGATTTCATAGGTATATGCATATGCCCAAACTTGTCAATTTGTATAATTAAATCTACAGTTTTCAGTTTTCTGAATATCAATTAAACCTCAATGTAGTTGTTAAAAATAAAAAGGAAGGGGGGAATATTTATCATTATGAGCAGATGTTATTTCAATCTAAGAAACCTAAAAGGATAAATTGAAAAGTCAATACAAATCATACATTTCTTCATATATTGGCCAGTTATGAGTGGGAAAAAAGTAGCTTTTCCATATAACAAAAACATGATGCCGACTTGTTCCTTATAATAATAAGGTCTTGACCATAACAGCACCACCAATAACACTTTCTTACTTATGTTTGAAATTTTTTCTTAAGATCAATACCCAGAAGTGAAATAATTTCATCAGTGTATTTGAATATGCTATGGCCATTTATAAATAATCAACAAATATTAGAAAAGAATTATAAGCAATTCCACTATAAACAATAGAAATAGCAAGATGCTTTAATTTTAAAATTATATTATTATTCCTCTTGCCCAAGGTTTTCTGAAGGGATTTTTTTGGAAGAAAAAAGTAACAAAATAAACACATTAATCAGTATATTGGCACATTTATTAAATAGCAGTCTTTAGGTTTTTTTCCCTTCTTTCCCACTCAGTTCACCTAAAGTTCACCTCAGTTCACCAGTTATTGGCCTAGTACTTCTGGTGCTTTCAAAGATTTTCTTAATTTGCCATATGCTTTTGTGGCAGAAAGCAGAGTAATTTAAATGCAAATACTTAAACTACATCACTATAACAGATATAAACTCATTCAATGTGTGTATATACAAACTACGTGTACGAATTTATACCTGTATATATCCAGTTTTGAAAAGATGGAGGACACAAAACTCTAGAAAGAAAAAAAAATATTGAAGTCATTAGGCTGTGGACAATCTTCCAAAAGATTAAAGAGGCTTTTGAAAGACCACTAGATAGTCAGAACACAATTATAAGAGGGACTTGACCTAACAAATGCAATCCGTGTAACCTAATTCTTTGTACATCAATGAATCCCAAACAACAACAGCAACAACAAAAATCCACTGGATAACTGAAGTTTAAGAGAATACAATGCATTTAAAATGAGATATTGAGAAAATTATTTTTATAAAAAAAATGCTTTTTTAAAAAAAATCTTATGAAGGAAAAGTCTCTGAATTTTGAATCTCATTTAGGAATAGTCAAATGAAGTTATTCGGGAATAAATAGGGACAAAATCCAACCTAAAGTAGTAGGTACAATTTTTTCTTCTTGTTTAATCTCTAGGACCAATAGGCAATTCTCATGCTATTTACTTGCAAATGATGATGTCTTCTATTAGAAAGGAAGGAGTATAAATTTCTATTTATTAGCTCAATTATCATCAGCTGCAACAGCAGTGATTGACTTGTCTTTAAGATGCATATTGTACACAGCTATGATTCAATTAAAAAAAAATTTACTAAGTGTAGAATATAAATGTCTTAATACAATAACTAGGAAAATGTGGTGAAGGCTATGTCAACCAGTTTGATGAAAATATTTCAAATGATATATAAAACCAGCAGCACATTGTACCCCATGATTGCATTAATGTACACAGCTATGATTTAATAAAATATAAATTAAAAAAAAAAGGAGGACAGTGGGGGAAAAATTAATTCAAAATGGATCAAAGTCTTAAAATGCTTGATGGCATTGGAATTGATAAGATTTCTTGGATATGATGGCAAAAGCATAGGCAACAGCAACAAAAAATACACAAATTAAAATAGAAATAGAAAAAATTAAAAGAATGTTGAAAGACAGTATCAACAATTAAAATGATATCACAGAGGGAATACAACTTTTCAAATCAACTTTGATAAGGTATTAAGAGCCACAATGTGCAGAGAAGTCCTAAAGCTCCAAAACAAAGGGGCTCACATGGACAAAATACTTCAATATACATTTCTACAAAAAGGACCAAAGGACCAGTAAACACATGGGCCTATAAGAACTCGTCAACACTAATAATTATGAAAATTAACATCAAAACTACCATGAAAATCTACTTCTTATCTTTAGAATAAAAATAAAAAACCAGAAAACATCAACTGTTGACAAGACTGTGGGAAAACGGTGCAACTGTGTACTGTCCCTGGGAATGTGAAATGGTACAGCCTTTGTGGAAAACAATATGGCAGTTCCTCAAAAAAAAAAAAAAAAAAAAAGAATTAAACTTGAATTTACCATATGATCAAATGATTCTACTTCTAGGCAATACCTGAAGAATTAAAGACAGATTCTCAATGGGTTATTTTCACATTCATGTTTATAACAGCATTTTTCACAGCGACTAAAACGTGGAAGTAATTCCAATGTCTGTCAACAAATGAATGGATAAGCAAAATATGCTATATCCATGTGATGGAAGATTATTCGGCCTTAAAAAAGTAAAGAAATTATGACATATGCCACAACATGATTGAATTTTGAGAACATGTTGGTCAATGAAATAATCTAATCACTAACAAATATTGTGTTTTTCTGCCTAGATGAGGTAATTAGAGCAGTCAAAATCATACAGATTCACAGTTGAATAGTGCTTATTGGGGGAGCAGAGAGGGACAGTTGGGGAGTCATTTAATTAGTATAGAGTTTCAGCTTTACTAGAAATGGAATGAGTTAAAGACTTGGATGGTGGTGATAGTCGCAAAATCTTATGAATGAACTGCATGCATTACCAAATGATGATGTAGTAACTTTTGTTATATCTTTTTACCCCAATAAAAAAATTGGGAAAAAAGTCATTGACAAAATGAATAGGCTAAGCTTTTTTATTTATACTTGTTGTTATCCTAATTTAAAAGAAATAATACTTTAGATATACTAACTACTCATAGAGATTTGGGGATTTTTGGTAAACAATTGTTTTGACCCAAGAGATTTTGGCTTTTGATTAGTTTTAACCTTTACATTTTTACAAGTATAACTAACCATACACGGGTGGTAGGGGACTATTTCCCAGCGCTTCCAACGTAATCTCAAACTTTAGGTTCTCCCGGGTAAAATAGGTTGACTCTTCACTATTTACAAGGAAGGTTATTTCTGGGTTGTGAACATCCTCCCTTTTTTCCCTGTATTCCTTCATTCACTTTTGGCTGTCACAATCAGGCAGACAAAAAGCACAAGGAAAGTTCTCTTGCATCTGTGTTAAAAACCTTAGCAGGAAACGGCGCTGCTCCAGGTCTGTCAGAGACGCATTGGTAAACAAAATTTACAGGACGATTCCTGTCGGAGGAAATGAATTAACTTTTTTCTAGAGGAACTAGAAAATATGTATGAAGAATTCTAAAGATATTCAAACTATTAACCCTAATAAAAGAATTAGAATTATGTGGAAAAATTAACACCAACCAGGTAGTGGAAATGTTTCCAATTAATGCATGGTCAAAAGAGACAAAGTATAATCTATTTACAGTATAAAAATTATCCCTACTTACAGCATGGAGAACTGGAAAGATATCCACCGATATAAGAACAAGGTTCGAGTTGAATGACTGTATCACGTGTCATGAGCAATTAAAATTTTCTTACACATTTTTCAGATTTTCTTATATTCTATAAATCCAATTTTTAAATTAAGAACCAATTAAATGTTTGGTAATGTGCTGGAAACATCAGTTAAAGTGGTAAAGGCAGCTAATTATATATGTACCATTTACTAAACATTATACTACAAATTCTCTTTAGATGGAACAAAAAGGTTAGTTCAAATATCGAAAGTGAATATATGTGTTGCTCTTATGTTTTCCTCATTAATTGGTTAAATTCAGTTAAGTGTGATACAGCCCAATCCTTTGTAAAAGAGTGATTGATATAGAATATGAGAAATGACCTCCCGCTCAGAGAAGTTTTATTTCTGTGAAAAAACCGTAAAAACTCAAAATGTAAAGAAGTTTAGTGTTACCGGAAACAGTACAAGTGAAACAGATGTTTTCTTTGCTGTTGTTGTTGTTGCTGTTTATTTAGTTGTAATAACCTACAGTAAGGCTTTAGAAGAACCCAGGAGTTAGCTATTTTAAAAACTCCTTTTTTTCTTATTTTCTAAGTTGATTTTTATATATTTATGGCTATAAAGAATGCATCCATTTAAATAAGTCTTCTTTGATGGAACACAGTTTAGTTCTGCACAATAATCTGAGCCTGGCTAAGCACATGTGTACGAACCATTATGTGTTTCCCCTCCTTGCCTCATTAGACTCAGCATTCAAAAGAGATCAATGACTCGGCTGAACTGACAAAATACGCATTTTTCCCTTTTCTGATGTGCCCTCTAAGACAGATAGAAAATATTGCTTTCGTTTTTTTTCATTTCTCTAAAGCATTTCAACTTTCATTTCTGTAAGTGTTATCACGTTCAATGGCTTCAACACACTCTCCATTTCTCTAGCAATCTGTTAGTGATCTGCTCCTTTCATCTCTCCGCAGATTTGTCCTAATGAAATCATTATGGCTGAACTGTGGGTTTTCATCCGCCTTTATTCCATCTCTATATGGTAATAATGATCTCATTTTATTTTCAGAAACACTGACACACGCTATAGTTTTGAGTCATTATTTTTTATGTTTCTTAAAAGAAGAGTAATTGATTCTCTAAATATTCTGTTTTGTGTATTTATTGAAGGTGAATACAAGACAGTAATGCTGCATTTATTCTGAAATGCAGTAGGTTCGAGTGCTTAGGAGATAACTGGCTTCTTAACAAACTGAGACCGCATCTTCCCTTTGCTTCTTAGAGCGATGTGGTCTTAAACACAATCTCAGTAAACTTGAGCTAATTCATAGGTTTGCTATAAGCATTAAATGAGATGGTACATATAAGGTAATTAACTCGGTCTCTAGTACAAGGAGGTCCAGCTAAATGATTGAAGAATAGAGCCTGCGCTGATGACTCAAAGCCATGAATATGGATCCATGCCGCTGTGCTTTGTTCTAATGCCTAGCACAGGTACACTTACCCATTGTTAGAAGTCTTTATCAGCCAGTATCAACTCTTATTTATATCTTTTGCTGTCCTAACTATACAAATAACTTAAGAACCTTTTAAGCCATTGCAATTGATCTTTAGTAAGCTTAACACAGGTGATTATGTTTAGGTAAAAAACACTTTCAATAAAATACTTTAAATAAGTTAATACTATACGGAATATAAAATTGAAGTTCTGGTTTAAGGGCGGGGACAACAGAATGCTCATAAACTCTTTTCATGTAAATCTGTTTTTTGTGTGTGTTTCTTTTTAAACAGCTATGTATTTTTGCTTGTAGTTTAATAAAGCATACATCTGAATCCCTAAAAACAGATAGGAAAACATCCACACTCCCCACAAAATTTCTATTGTCCCTTTGCAATCTCTTTGTCCCACGCTTCCAAACCTGTACCTTGTTTCTGTTCTCTACAGTCTCTTAGAGGCTCTCTGCAGAAATAGCTTAGTTTGCATTTTCTAGTATTTCATATAAATCATGCAGTAAGTTCTGGTTGTTGTTTGATTCATTTTGTATAATTATTTTGCGATTCAAAATAATTATTTGAATAATAATATCATTCATGTATATTGCTATGCCAATAGTTCAGTTTATGGTTAAACAGTATTCTATTGCAGAGATATAACATAACCTTTTTATCCATCACTTATTGATGATTTACATCATTTCCAGATTTAGGCTATTGCAGATAAGGCTACTGTGAATATTTGCAAATGAGGTCATGTGAATGTTTGCTTAAATTTCTCTTACAGTTTAGTTTGAATAATTTCTACTGGTATGTGCAATTTCACTACCCCTTTATTTTACCAGGTCTAATATTGTATGAGTCTTATCCAGTGTATTTTTCAATTCAGATGCTGCAATTTTCCTTTATAGAATTTTGATTTCTGCCCTTTAAAATCATCCACTCTTAATTTTTTGAACATATGGAGTTCGTAAGGACTATTTTAATATCCTTGTCTATTAATTCTACCATCTGTATCAGTTTTAAGTTGATTATGACTGACTGACTTTTCCTCATTATGGTTTGTGTTCTATCTCTTTACATGTCTGGCAATATTTGATTATAAATTGAATAGTGTAAATATACTGTAAATTACAAATTTTATCTTCTTAGGTGATGGATATTTTTGTTTTTTTTATAATTTTATTGAATCATAATTCTGTACATTGGTGTTTCTTATAATCTTTAGCATTGTTCTAGGTCATAGTTAAGTTACTTAAAAATAAGTCGATCATTTGGGGGCTTGATTTTTTTTCTGTTTTTAAAGAGACAGTGTTACTCTGTCACTCAGGCTGAACTGCGGTGGTGCAGTGGCATGGTGCAGTAGCTCACTGCAACTCAGACTCTTGGACTCAAGGTCATCCTTTTGCCTCAGCCTCCTGAATAGCTAGGACTATCGGCAGTAGCCAGAGCACCCAGCTATTTTTATTTTATTTTATTTTTTGAGACAGAGTCTCACTTCGTTGCTCTCAGTAGAGTGCTGTGGCATCACAGCTCACAGCAACTTCAAACTCTTAGGCTCAAGTGATTCTCTTGCTTCGGCCTCCCAAGCAGCTGAGACTACGGGCACCCACCATAATGTCAGGCTATTGTTACGGAGAAGGTCTTGCTCTGGCTCAGGCTTATCTGGAACTTGTGAGCTTAGGTGATCCACCCACCTCGACCTCTCAGAGAGCTAGGATTTCAGGCATGAGTCACCACACCCAGCTTTAAGATTTTTTATAGAGACAGAATCTCACTCCCTTGGCCAAGGCGATTTCCAATTCCTGGCCTCCAGTAATCCTCTTGCCTCCGCCTTCCATAGCGCTGAGATTACAGTTGCCAGCCACTGCACCTGGTTCTTGAGTTGTGATTTCAAACTTTGTAAAGATAAGATTACTGCAGTGCTTAGTCTTGGGCTAATTATCTTCCACTACTGAGACAGAACGCTTTGGAGCACTGTCCTCAGTGTTTTGTGAATCATGTTTCCCAACGAACTAGTAGGAAGAGGTGCTGTTCCCAGGCTCATGTAATTGCTGGGAATTATTTACTCTAAGCCCTTTAGATGATTTCTTGCTTGAGTTTAGGCAATTTAGTCACACAGCATGCACTGAATAGTGTACTCAGTTGGAACTCCCAGGGAACCCCCTGCAGCCACCTTTATGTGTTTGTGCAAGACTTCCTCTCTGTTTCTCCATTGTGCAAACTCTAGCCACCCTCTTCCCAGATCACAGCGCTGTGTTTCAGTTCAAATAATTTACTCTTTCCACCTGGGTTCCCCTATCCTACTTCTCAGTGTGGAAATCCTTTCAGGATTCTGAACTGGGCCAATAATAGAATTCAAATAGTTGGTTTCCTGTTCCTCGGGGATAATTGTCCACTAGTGTGTTCAAACCTATTGCTACATGTATTTGACCATTCATTTGGTTGTTTCATGCGGGAGGTTAAATCCCGTTTCTGTGACTCCATCTTGCTTTCTGTTTGCTTATTTGTTTGTTGCATTTGGAACCACACTAATTGGAGTTTATTATATTTAACTTGTGGGTCCTTGGTTGTTCATTGGTATATATTTACAAATTTTAGCGTTTTGTAAAAATATCTTAGGCATTAGATTGATTTTATATTTTGAAATGTAAGTCTGCTTATAATTTTATCTTCATAGGACCAATATTTATAAATTAATGAATAAATATCAAGTTAGGTATGGATATTTTTAGAAAACATGAAGTTACACATAGAATAAATACAGTTTGAATTTTTAGAAATCAGTTTTCTCAAATGTACCGTAAAAAATCCAAATACGGAATTTTAATGTATTGGAAATTTAAAAAAAAATAGAAACCTCAGGCAACTTTGTTCTTCTAATAACCTATTAGATAAATTAACTTATATATAAGATTCTGCGCATAATTTATCTAATACTTCCACATCTATCCAGAAATTTACATCCGCCACTGACAAAATAGTCCTCCAAAAAATATAGCAAATACATGATATTGATTGAGTTACTAATATTAAATATTTTCATTCTTGGTTGGAAGAAAAATTCAGTTTCAGGAACTTAATTTTAGAGTGAGTGACGGTGTCAGCATTCAGGTACTTGTCTGTGTTTTCAGTTCTTGTTGTGTGTTGGCTGAAGAATTATGAGACCCACCAAAAGCAAAGCGAGTGTACAACAAAGTTCACTGAGGAATTGACGATAGATTTAAAAAGTAAGAGCAAGGTACAGGTTTACAGAGCAAAATATGTTTCCCATGGACAATGAACAGCACACTTGTCACAACGAAAGGCTTTCATAATAGTCAGGGGTCCTGTTTTGTACTGTCTGGGTAGAGATCTTCTCCTGTTTCGGACATCACTGGGGAACCACTTTGATGGATAGTTAATGACTTGATAATTAAGTTTAGTTTACTCTAATCTGAGTCACCTTCCAAGTCCTCGTAAGCTTGAGCCACCTAGACCATGGGTATTCTTCTTTCTACCAGGTGTGGCAGTTGCTCAGGACAGGAATAGGGTGAGACAGTGTCAAGATGGTGCTTGTTCTTTTCCTTCTTCCCATGTGGGTCAATTGCTGGTGGGAACATAAAGGCAAAGTATCCACTTTGTCCCTTAGAAGAGTCATGGAAGTACCCTGCCATTTACCTAACAGTGAGCAATCTATAAATAGTGAAGGTGACCACAAAATACAGAATAGACTCTCTCTATATATATATATGTATATACATATGAGAATATATACATTAATATGTATGTATAGTATATAATATGTATTATATATTATATGTATGTTATATATGCATTATAGGTATGTATAATATATAATACATTATATGTTATATGTATAGATACATCCAATATGGAATTTTTAATTAAACTCAGAATATACCTGTAATTAAAACAAAGAAAAAAATAGAAAATATTAAGGACTATATCTTTAAAAATGACATTTTCCTAAAGAAATAAACTTTTTTTAGCCATTTGATCCATTTCTACTTGTTTGCTCTTCCTAAAAAGCAAATATTCATTTATATTTATTTAAAAATATCTTTTTAAAAGAGCACAGATGATAATGTTTTGCAGGCTAAACATTTCAAGCCAAGAAGTAGTCTACTTACAACTGGCTTCAGTTATCTTTCCTGTTGTATATTTTTACTACATTTTCATAATATGATCTACCTAAAATACAAACAGACAGATGGCAATATACTGTTGCCAGCCATAAGGTTGAAGTATGTTTGTGTGTTGATTGGGAAATATCTATAAAATGAAATATTTGTAGACATTAAACAAAATCCACTCTCCTTAGTTGTTTTATAATATAGCTACATATGGAGCTCTTTAATGACTACAATATATGCTCCCAAAAGTAGACTTGTTTACATTATTGAAAAATTATACAGCTTTTAATAGCAAAAATGAACTTGCCTCCAAATTTTTACAAAGCTTAAATATTTTCCTAACTATAACTTAAAGGGGAATGAAAAGAAATAGAAAAATAGGAAAAAGTTTTTAAGTTGAAGTTATTTGACATAACATAATTTAAAGTATTTTGTAATGTCTGTGTATTTACTTAATGTAAATGTAACAATTTTAGATAGGAAATCTACATCATAAAAGGAATACATTGTATTTAACCTGATAATAATATATAAAGATTTTTTAATTTACTGGAGGGTTATACCTACTCTTTGCCAATTTAGTACTGATAATACCATGCAAACAGATATTTTTGTTCCTAAAACAAAACGTTAATTAATTAAAGCATTCTTGGGTGCAACCAAACATCTGGGTTGTTTCAAAACAGTTTTTCCTAAAAGACTAAAGACAAGAAAAAACTCTACTAACATAAAACATTGATTACCTTCAGGAAAATCCATCAGTATAAAATTTATACAAGTATAACACTGAAACATAAGTATAACACTGAAGTATAACCCAAGCATAATACTGAAGCACGATTTAAAATACCATCTGCCACCTTTACTAAAAATATTATTACCAACCTAAATTTTGGTACAGCACTCACAAAAATGTATTGGTGAACTTTTTATCTTTAATTCAAATAATTATCTTTTTCACAATAATGTTAAACTACTCACTGAGATTTTTAACCATGGTTTCAAATTCTTTGTACCAATTATGTCACTAGATTCTAGGGTCAAGTTTCATCCTGGAAATAAATTCTTTACTTCTTTATAAATAAATCCATCCTTAATTATCTACTTTGTCTCATATTTTACTTAGACAATATCTTTGCATTTTAGCTTGTTTTCTGCAACTGAAGTAGTTAATATTATAAATACAGAATGTCCCAAAGGCCACCCATAATAAATGGGCAAACTTTGGGACACACTGTAGCGCAGATGTATTTTTGAGCGAAAATATATAGTAATTTTATATTTAATGGGGTCAGAAATTGCTTAATTGTGTCTGAAGGTGATTATTCTATTCATTTAAATGCACGCTTTTCCTTTTTTTTATTTCAAGTTATTTTAGCCAGTCTCAGTCTGTCACCCTGGGTAGAGAGTGCCATGGATTCATCGTGGCTCACAGCAACCTCTTGGGCTCTCAAAATATCCTGTTGCCTCAGCGCCCTGAGTAGATGGGACTACAGGCACGTGCCCCCACACCTGGCTAGACTTCCGCCTTCTGACTCCAGAATTTACAAGAGCACCTGCCCCTCCCCCACCCCCAGCTTCCCGCCCCACTGAGAGTTCTACCTTCAGTTTCCCCGGGTCTCAAGCCTTTGGACTCAGACCGAATTACACCGCTGACTTTCTGGGTTCTAGAATACTTTCCCATTCCTATTGTTGGCGGGCTGCCTGGCCCAGGGGCTGGGATCCCCTGCATTCTTGTGCAGACCAGCAGGGGTTTGCCCCTTGTCCTGTGCGCAGCAGCTCAGGATGGGATCAAGGTGGGCCGGCTCTAAGTGGGAGTGAGGGGGGGACACTGTTTTCCTTCTTCCCAGATGGGGCAACTGCGGGGGGCAGCACCGAGGTAGAGCACCGTGCCACTTTGTCCTTTTTCTCTAAAAACGCCAGAATCCTATCTATCTCACAGCCTAATATATGCAATGAATTAGGAATTTCCTCACATTTTCAGAAATTCTAGCACCAGGTTTTCTTGCTTTGGGTAAACTGTTGCCTATTTCCTGTTCCCCCTTATCTCAAGGCCTTCCGTAATAGGCCTGTGCCTGACATCAGTTTACAATGACTTCATTTGTCACAGCATTTCTTTGTGGCAAAAAATGAAAAAGAGTATGGCAAGGTTAGGTTCATAAGAAGGAAGGGACAAAGAGATGTTGAGAGCTGAAAAAAAAAAAGGCAAAGTTTTCTTTTTCATAATTCTGTGCAATCACCTCTTTTATGTATTTACGATTGGTTTATAATTGTTTTTTCCTGTCTTGATTCTGTAAAACCAAAATTGTTTGTAAAATGGGCTGAAAGGAAGGCAGAAGTCCTGTGTGAGAAAGAGGCTAGTGAACAGTCCCCACCCTATCATCTATAGTCTTGGCCCGAACAGGAAAAATAGTCTTCAGAAATTAATGCTTTTATTTAGATTTTGTCACATAAAATAATCTCAAATTAGCCATTTTCTCCTCTCGAGGCATGAGTTACCCTTTTAAAACAAGCCTGTGCATCATTATTTTCATCATCATGATTCTCCTCATTACTATCCAGGACTTTTGCATCCCCTTTCAGGACCACATACGTTGATTTGTCAGCCTCTGTACTGATCCATGGAGGCAGATAGCTTCTCTGACAATGACGGTAACCCTTGTAATACCCCTGGCCAATTGTGCAGGAAGTCATTCCCTCCCAATTTCTGCAATGAGCAACTTATTCCCTAAAGTGTGAGATTTGATTACCTTTTCTCAGCATGCATTCAGACAAATGTTATTATTGGTCATAAAATTATTCAGCCCAGTGACCTATGGTGACAGTGAATTTCACAAGGTGACTGCCTGCTGAGCGAAGCATCTCCTTTTATTTGTTCTAAATATTTTATATTATGGAGCTAGAAGAAATAGGAGAGTAAGTTTGGATGTTTAAATATAGTGACACTGGCATCCACTTGGTAAGATTTTCAGGTATATTCCTCTCACTTGCCTGCATATAGACTTTTGTCAAATCAGTAAATAAAAGTACTAGGACTTAGTTAAATTTGAATTTAAGATAAACATTAACTTTTAGCAGACATGTGCTCCATGCAATAGTTGGGACATTCTATACTAAAAATTGAAATCTTCTGTTTAATCTGAAATTTAAATTTAAATAGATGCTCTGTATCCTATGTCACAACCTGTTATTGAGGACTTTATTTTATCTTTGCTTCACCAGAACTATTTGTATTATCATAAGTTGTCTTTATTTAAATTAATGATTCAATTTAGTTTTAAAATGTTACATACAAAGATGTTACAACTTATCTAAAATTCTCCTGTGAACTCTGAAGGTACCTCGAGTAGAATGTTTGCTAGAAATACCTGAAGTTCAAACACGAAATCTATTTGTTATAAAAAGGAGAGAATGGGCAAGAGCAAGGCGCAATTTTTTTTTCTTTTTTTCTTTCAATTGATTCTTTTAAATGGACGCTGAAACACTAGCTCTGCATAAAAATTGTCCACTTCTTTTTCCTCTTCTCTTGGAAGTATTCTCATGCATGAATTTGTATGTAAAATTTATAAATGACTGCTGAACTGTGTCTCATTGCATCACTGAATCTAGATTTAACGGCTGCCACAATGCTGTTGTCACTAGGAGAGGAAATTCGTGTCGCCCTGGGAAGGTCATCAGAGCACCTGCCCAGATGTTAGCACATTGTGGTTCTCCACGTGGCCACACTGGCAGGTTGAGATTATGTGGGGAACATTTGCATGTGTGCTTCTGTGTGCACAGGCTCACACACTCCTACACACACGCAAATACTCAGAAGTTGCTGAGGAAGGCAGATCCCCCGTGTAGGTACTCTCTAGCAGTGAATAAACCAGGGTGCAAACATTTCCTGCCTTGACAGAAACAGATAGAAATTTTATTTCTCTTGGGTAAAATTCTTTAAACAAAGCACTTTGGGGTGATAGAATTCCATGCATCTGCATCGCTACGTGGGGGAAAATGCATTTCACTGCCTGACCTCAAACCCTTTTGAAACATGGGTAAGGATATTTCTATAGCAACTGCAAGGCTGCAGTCATTGTTTTTGGTATTGTCAGAGTAAATAAGATAGTCACTCAAGCCTCCTGGAACACGGCGGTGAAGACACTCTCGAGATTCCCTGGAGAAATCAAGTCACCTGTGTGTAAGTTTTGTATTGGGTGTATTCTGTATATCAACTTTAGCTGTAACCAAAGAAATCAATAATTACCCTGAGCAGAAGAGGTCGAATACTTCATAAACATATAACATAATAATTCCCAGTCCTGACTCAAAGTTGGACCCAAGGAGAGGCACAGTTGGACCCCTAATCACATCTTTTGTGTGAGACTTGGGATTTTTATATGGCTTTGAATATACAGAATTCTATTTCAGTATAAAAATAGTTATAAAAAGAAAACATGTATCATGCATATAGTGGTGGATGTTATTGAAAAGAGATGAAAAGCAAACTGACACCTCTGGCTAGTGGTATAGCTGATGTTATGAAGTGCTGTGTGTGTGTACGATACTTTAGAGAATTGTGTGGGAAACATTTTAAATAATCATGTTCTTTTTTATAGAAAGTCATAATCTATAACCGGACAGTGGAGAAATTTGACAGTCAAAAGGAAAGCTTAGAAATAGATAATTAGAGACCTCACAAGTTTCAGCACACACATGGAAGACCAAAATATTTTTTGGTGTACTTTTTATTTATAAAACATTGATTATATCTAGTTGGTTAAGGTCATACTGTGGGCTTTGAATGCCTCATCTTTGCTGCCCAGTCATGGTCAGAGACGATGCAGACAGAAGTGGAATATCAGATTGTTAGTCCCATTTTACAAAGGTTATATGGTTTAAGTTCAAACAAAAAACAAATACATTTTCCATTGACAAGAGAGTAAATTTCAAATTATCATAACAATGGAGGTGTCTAAAATATATCACTCTAGTGCTTCCACTTTTTTTTTCTAGTGTACAATCTACTCTGCAGTCAAACCTCCAACTGTGCCATCATTATTGTAGTTCCATTTTTCTAGCCTTCCGTTCTCATTCTTTCTTGTTTTCCAATAACTGTTATCCATAATTTTTGAGGCTGAGCTGGGGGTTTTACCATTACCCTAAAATCTACCTATTACTCCTAGGTGAACAGAATATCTTTCAATTCTGTGTTGTTAAAACTTTTTGGGTCTTTCTACAGTTCTCCTGCCATTGGCGGGACATTTGTAAACTTTCTTACTCTCTCAATTCAACTGTAAACTTTAACACTTGGTTAGTCCTTTTCCATTGCATGTTCTAAAGCATTCTTTGCATTAAACAGTGAACCAAATACCGAAACTTCCTGCTGAATATGCTTTATCAGTTGAATCCTTTCCAACAAAGAAACGCTTACCTTTATTTAGCAGTCCCTCAGCTAACCAACTGAACCCTCCCTTTTCTTTGCACTACCTCTGTTTGATTGCATACCAGATGCCCCCTTAAATGTCATTTTCACAGTTTTATTTTTGCTTTTTCTCAACAGTTGAAAATCGTGTAGGCCATAACACCTTGTATGCTTAACCAGGAAAGATAATTTTCTGCCAATTACAGCACTAAACTTAATATCTTGCTTCAAGTAATAGAAGGCTTAATAAATGAGATATTAATAGTTGCATCTGGATTAGGAAGTGTCTTACATCAGGCTGGTCTTCTATAATGAAATGATGTGTCTTAAACAACAAATATGTATTTTTCATAGTTCTAGAAGCTTGACCATTCAAAATCAAGCTTCCGGCATATTCAGTATCTTTAGAACGCTTTCTTCCTAGTTTGCGGATGGCAACCTACCTGCTGTATCCTCCTCCAGTGGAAGAAGAGACCAGCTATTTCTCTGCTTCTGTTTTACAAAGGCATTAATTGTATCATGAGAATCCCATGCTCCTTACTTATCCCACCCTTAATTACTCTTCAAAGACCTTAACTTCAAATACCAACACACTGGAGATGAGGCTTTCACCGCGTGCATTTGGTGTGGGCACAAACACTGTATTTGTTAGAAACATTCAAGTTAGAACTGAGGGATACTCACAGGACATCACAGATTGGGAGCACAAAGTCACTCATTCAGGGTGTAAAGGGATGATGTTTAGAAATAGGAGGATAAATAGATCAGAGGGGATAAGTTGAGGATGAAATTGTATTGGTTATTGAGAGGTCAACAACCAAAAATAAAAGATTATTTCATGATGGGAGATGAAAGGAAAACAGGATTCAGGCTCTGAGTGGTTCCACTCTGGGGAGGGTGAGCTGAATTCAAGAAGGAAGTCAGCACATGGGTCAATTGGAGGGGGATTTTAAAGGTTAGGAGGATGGGGATTGGGACATTCCCTTTTCTGGGTTGGACATCTGTTGGAAGGGTCAGGGTTGGTCCATTTACCTTTTCCAGGTGGGACAACCAGTGGGGGGGGGGGAGGCATTTGATTCTTATAGGCGGGTCCACCCTATTTGGGCAGGATTTGATCCATCAGTTATCCAGGTAAAGATTGTTAGTTCCATCTCAGAGTATGCTTTAATTTTCTAACTCATGGGATTTGAGAACATAATGTGTCCAAAGAAATTTGTTCTCAGACAGAGAGTGGTTAAATTTTTAGAGACCTATGGTTGTATTAGCAAATGATTTAAAAGTTTATAAAATGTATTATAGGCATACAGATTATTAATTTAAATTAATACTTTTTTCTAAAGTTTTTTTCATGGCGGGATGCTGTCGATCACACCTGTAATCCTAGTGCTCTGGGAGGCTGAAGCAGGTGGATTGACTGAGTTCAGAGGTTCAAGACCAGCTGGAACCAGAGCAAGACCTGTCTCTAAATAATACCCAGGCATTGTGGTGGGTGCCTATAGTTCTAGCTACTTGGAAGGCTGGGACAGATGATCACTTGAGATCAAGAGTTTGAGGTTGCTGTGAGCTATGATGCCATGGCACTCTATCAAAGGTGACAAAGTGAGACTATCTCAAAAAAAAATTTTTTTTCAAACTCGTTTATATTATTGCATCCTTTAATATTTAAAAAAACTTTTAAATCATTTTAATGACTCTCATCCCTATGGTATTATAATGCCTCAAATAACTATATAAATATTTATGTAATAAAACCATTTGCAGGGCTACAAACCATTATAACATCTGAGATATTTTTTCAACTCCAATAACCACTTTTTCTTCTACAGAGGAAATATCCCGTTGATTAAAAATAGATATTCTTAAGTGAAGAAAATAAGTAAAATGACCCATGTGTAACACTCTTTAAATCTAAAGTTCTTAACCTAGAATTTAAAGCCTTTCAAGATCTTTCTCCAAATCATTTTCCAAATTCACTGGAGTGTTTTAAGAGCTATTTCCTTTACGTTAAGGTGTCACTGAGTCTGTAATTTTAAAGCTGGAAGGTACCAAGGTGGTTTACATTTGAATACTTATTTCTGGGTGCCCTGTTACATATGACTATCATACTTGCTGATGCTAATCAGACTTGCTTTCTGGCTCCTCTCTGGGAACTAATGAATGATTTCCTTTTAATCTAGAGCTGTCTTTTTCTCCTTTTCTTTTTCATGTCATTGACTTGTAGCAGCAACGAGAGGTTAATTGTCCTGTGAAATGTCCCATATTGTAATTTGTGAGTGTGTTATTCTGTGGCATATTTACCTGGCTTCTCTATCTTCCATATTTCAAAATGAAAAACCTTATTTGAGAGGTTTGGTGTTGATTCCGGTTTCATTATTATTTTTCAAAGACCTCCCTTAGGTGTTACTATATTCTTCATGTTGCTTCATATCAGAAGTTACATGATATCCGATTAGATCGCTTCTAGTCATGAGCAACCAGAGGACTCTTACAACAAGAAACTGATGCCCCCATATTTGTCATAGTTCTTCTTCTTCTTTTTTTTTTTGACAGAGTCTCACTTTGTCACCTCAGTAGAATGCCATGACATCACAGCAACCTCAAACTCTTGGACTCAAGAGATTCTCTTGCCTCAGCCTCCTGAGTAGCTGAGACTACAGGTGCCCACCACAATGCCCGACTATTTTTAGAGAAAGGGTCTCGCTCTTGCTCAGGCTGGTCTAGAATCTGTGGGCTCAGGCAATCCACCCACTTTGGCCACCCAGAGTGCTGGGATTATAGGCATGAGCCACCATGACTGGTCCTGTCATAGTTCTCAAGAGAAACAAATAAACATGATATTATATATACAAATAATATATATAGATAAAATAAGAGAGAGAAAGAGAGGAAAAAGAGAGGGAGAGAGAGAGGGAGGAAGGATGGAAGGAAGGAAGGAAGGAAGGAAGGAAGGAAGGAAGGAAGGGAGGGAGGGAGGATGAAAGGAAGGAAGGAAGAAAGGAAGGGAGGAAGGAAGGAAGGAAGGAAGGAAGGAAGCAAGGAAGGTTGATTTATTATAAGCAATTGGTTCACAGTAATATGCAGGCTGACAAGTCCTAAGATCTGTAGTCAGCAAGCTGGACTCCCGGGAGAGGCAACTGGTGTACTTACAGTCAGGATCTGAAGACTTAACAAATAGGAGAGCTGGTAGTCTAAATGCTGGCTTAAAACTCAGGAAGGGCCAATTGTTCAGTTCAAATCTAAAGGAAAGAAGAAAACTGATGTTAGCAGGAAGGCACTCCAGCAGGAGGAGCTCCCATACCGAAGGGAAGGTTTGCCTTTTTTCTGTGTCTTAGCCTTTATCTGATTAAATTGGGTCCATTCATGAAGCAGATCTGCTTTACTCAGTCAAATGTTGATCTCACCCTTAGAGATATACCCAAATAATGTTTGACCAAATGTTTGGGTACCCCAGGGTTCAGCCAAGTCGACAGTTAAAACTAACTATCACATTCTAATTTTAAAATTCTCTATAAACTTTTTCGTTTTTTGGTTGTAACAATTGATGCTTATTGACTGAATTAATCATTTCTGTCAAAGTTACAAAATCATGACTTGCTAATTTCAGTATTTCTTTTCTAAAGAAGAACACTTCTTCATCAGCTAGAACTATTTAGTTATTTGAAATGCTGTTCATTCAGAAAAATTGCTACAATATTTAATTCTTTCCTTTTATTTGACATTGTTTTAATGTAGGCGTTAGTTCCCAATTTATGTCCAATGGTGCTCAATGAGCTATTTGTCTTTTATGCTTTCTGCCTTCTTTTAAAAGTAGAACTTTAAACTTTTGGGTTTTATTTATCAATACATTTTAATCACTTGTATTTAACCCTTTTTTTACTGTGGATATTATTTTTTATTTTTGTTATGGGTACATAAAAAGCTGTATGTCTTTATAAGGAATATGTGATATTTTGATATAGGCATAAATATGAATTAATCAAATAAGTGTAATTGGGGTCTCTACAACCTCAGGCATTTATTATTTCCTTGTGTTTTCTTTTGTGGTTTTTTCCCCTTTTTTTTCTATTTTTTTTTTTTTGTAAACAAGTGGTATTTGAAAAGTTTCCATCCTTTGCCTTGTTGACCAACAATATTTATGTCTTAGTATATTTCTTCCCCCTAGACCACCTGGGGATTGAGTGTGTTTATTACTATTAGGCAGTTGCTAATAGTAATAAACACACTCAGCACAAAGAATTAAGGATATACATGTATTTTTAAATGAAACAATTAAGTCTATATTGATATTTGCAATTCAAATTCAATATGACACTATTATAAGTATACACAAAAGCAAGTAGAGTTATAAATATTCTAAAACTCATTCAATGGTCTTATTTTTTGTATTATATTCATGCTAATATTTAAGACTATATCATATATGGTAAGAGAAAATATTATTTGAAATTGAATTCAAATGTCATTTCCTTTTACAAAAAACCCACACGATTCTTAAAGTTTGGTCCCTTAGGATAATGCACTCAAAAGCTATAGCGTCATCCTATGAGGATCAACTTCTAAATATGCCATATATTAGGCAATTTATGTGATCTTGAGTGCACAACTGAAACATTTGAGTTCCAGTTTCTTCATTTGATAGAATAATAACAGTTTCTATCTACCTTACAAAATTGAGGTAAAAATTAAGAGAAACAATATGTATTAAGATACTTAGAATCAATCAATGTCTGGCAAATAATAAATATTCAGTAAATGTTAATAATGCACACATATCTCATAGAACATTTTAAACTGGATTATATTTTACCTAGAATTACATATATGCATTAAAATTATTTTTTGTACACTCTAAGTTACTTGAGGCAAGAGTGCTCATTTGACTTTTTTTTTTTTTTTTTTTTTTTGTAGAGACAGAGTCTCACTTTATCGCCCTGGGTAGAGTGCCGTGGCGTCACACTGCTCACAGCAACCTCCAGCTCTTGGGCTTAAGCGATTCTCTTGCCTCAGCCTCCTTAGTAGCTGGG
>CAUYON010068194.1:0-31648 GCA_963573935.1 Arctocebus calabarensis | reverse complement strand
TAGCTGGGTATAGGATCCTAGGTTGAAAGTTCTTTTGTTTTAGGAGATTAAAAGTTGATGACCATTCTCTTCTAGCTTGAAAGGTTTGATCAGAGAGATCTGCAGTTATTCTAATATTCTTCCCCTTGTAGGTAATGGATTCCTTCCATCTGGTTGCTTTCAGAATTTTCTCCTTCATATTAACTTTAGTGAATTTAATTATGATGTGCCTGGGGGATGTCTTATTTGGGTTGAGTCGTGCTGGGATTCTGAAAATGTCTGCTATCTGAATTTCAGAATCTCTTGGCATGTCTGGAAAGTTCTCTTTCATAATCTCATAAAGAAGAGACTCTTTGCCTTGTGATGCCACTTCATCCTTTTCAGGTATCCCTATAGGGTAAATATTGGTTTTTTTGAGTTATCCCAGAGCTGTCTGGGAGAATGATCCATTTTTGCCTTCCATTTCTCTTCCTCTTTGGAAGTTTGGGAGCGTTTGAAAACTTTATCTTCCATGTCAGAAATCCTTTCTTCTGCTTGCTCCATTCTGTTACTGAGGGATTCTACTATATTTCTCAGATCTTTGAGGGTTGCAACTTCTTGTCTCAATGTGTTAAAATTGCAACTTCTTGTCTCAATGTGTCAAAATCTTTGGTCATTTTGTCTTTGAATTCATTCAGTTCTTGAGACATCTTTTGGATTACTGCTTGAAATTCTAATTCTATCTTTGACTCCATTGTGCTGATCTTATTTGCTATCCAGACTCTGAATTTGATTTCTAATATCTCAGCCATTTGCTTGTGCAAGGGATCTTGTGCTGTAAATAACTTGTCGTTCCTTGGGGGAGTTGATCTACTCTGATTATTCATATTGCCAGAGTTTTTCTGTTGATTCCACCTCATGATTATTCTTCACTGTTGCCTATGACTGTCCTCAGAGTTGGGGAGGTTTCTCTCCCAGATCAGACCCCGGCAAGATCACTGTGTTGTTGCTGGATCTTTGTAGGGAGTGACCCTGTGTAGGTCCTCTGGGACTGCCCCACCAAGGGAGTTCTGGCTGCGGGAGCAGCTCCAGAGTGTGGCACGCCCAGATCAAGCAGCAAGGTATGGGATAGGGCACCCGGTGGCCTTTGCAAAGGGAGTCTGTGCTTCCATCAGTCTCTGGCTGGGAGGAGGGCTCCAGAGGGATGGTGGCGGGCCTGGGGGCGTGGATCAGAGCCAGGCGGGGTCCCAGCAGGTGGCAGGCTGAGGCCAGTTGGGGCACAGACTGGCACAGAGTGGGAGTCTCAGCAGACTTCCTGGCCACTGCTGGCAGTGGGCCAAGGCCCAGCAGGGTGCCAGTCAGGGCTGAACAGGATTCCTGGTGGAGTGGCGTTTTGCCTGCTGTGGGCAGTAGGCCTGGGGCACCAATCAGAGCCGGGCAGGCTGAGGCCATGTGGGGCACAGAATGGCCCTGGGAGTGAGTCCCGTGGACTTCCTGGCTGCTGCTGGTGGAGGGCCGCCAATCGGGGCCACAGGGGAGTCCCAGCAGAGTTGCTGGCCACTGCTGGTGGCAGGCCAAGGCCCAGTGGGATGCCAATCAGGGCTTTACAGGGGTCCCAGAGGAGTGGAGTTCCTGGTCAATGTTAGCAGGCCTGGGGCTTGGATCCTGGGTGCCCTGGGTGGGTGGGGGTCCCAGTGGGTGGTAGGCTGAGGCCAGGCAAGACACAGATTGGCACCTGGCGGGAGTTCCAGTGGACTTCCTGGCCACTGCTCGCAGGGGACCCTGGCCCCAGGATGCCAAGCAGGGCCACCGCAGGAGTCCTGGCGGAGTTCCTAGCCACTGTTCGTGGCAGGCTAAGGCCCAGCGGGGTGCAAATTGGGGTGCACTGGAGTCCCAATGGAGTTCCTGGCCACTGCTGGTGCAGGCCAAGGCCCAGCTGGGGTCCTGGTGGTGTCCCTGGCCTGGGGGCTGGCAGGGGCTCAGTGGAGCCCCAGAGTCTCTTACCTGGAGGGCCGCCTGGTCCGGCAGATAGGGAGGGTGGGTGCTGCTCAAGTCCTCCTCCCTCAGTTTCAGCAGAGGTCAGGCTTCTGGTGAGTCAGGTAAGGGGGGAAGGGAGTCCTGGAAGTTCAGAAGGCAGAAAACTTTAGTTCAGTTTTTCTGCCTGAAGCTTGGTTTCTGGAAGTTGCAGCTTGCCTCAGGGGTGACCTGCAGAGTTATCACCTCTCTCTCTCTCTCTCTCTCTCTCTCTCTCTCTCTCTCTCTCTCTCTCTCACTGGGGTCCCAGTCTTCAGCTCCATTGGGCAGTTTCTGGAGGTTTTCTTTCCTTTTGGACAGAGCCTCTGTTGGAAGCTGCTTCCAGTAGGCCATCTTGCCCTTCCCCACAATTTTTTTTCTATTAAGGAACAGAACCTAAATATTTTAGGCTTTGCAGGTTATATAATCTCTGTTAAAAGTGCTTAACTCTGCCATTATAGTGCAAAAGTAGCTATAAACAATATTTAAATAAACAAGCTGGGTAGTGTTCCAATAAAACCTTGCTTATAAAAATGGGTTGTATGCTGCATAGGCTACCATTCCTCCACTTATTTACCTCTTTGTTAGTTCTTATCACATCGTATGGACATTGTCAATATACCCAACTGCCTCCATAACTAGAGGATGAATTTCTCCAGATTAGGAACATGAATGATTCACTTTTTATAAGAATTCTATAAATATTTATTTCGGGAATGAATACCTGAGAGGAGAGTTTTAATTGAATTCATACGGGTCTCAGTGACTTACTTGACTAATAGAATTTCACAGAAATGACATTGAAGGAGGCTGGGACATGAGAAATCTTAACAGCATCTGCTTTACTCTTTCAGAAGACTGTTTGGAATTCCTGAGCAGCTATGTAAGAGGGAACATGTTAAGAAGCCCTGAGACTACATGGGAAAGGAGAGTAGCCTGGTGGAATATAGCTTTTCAGCCATCCCACCAAGGCACTAGGCACTGTGAACAAGCCATGTTGTACCCTGTAGCCCAGCCACCAGCTATATACTATGAGTGACTCCATCAGTGCAATATGGAGCAGAAGAATCATCCAGCTGAGCCCTGTCTGAATTCCTCACCAATGAAGTTAGGAGATGACACATAATGATGGTGGTTTTAGCTCTCTAGATTTTGGGGTGGCTTGTTATACAGCATCTGATTTTTGGAATCCTTTGAGACATAACCACACTAATGAAGTGTGTGTGCTCCATCCATATCTCTGCATACACTAAGACTGTTCTCTCTTCTGGCAGTTCTTAAAATTGCCTGTCCTGCTCTGCCCTGTCTCTTTCTCATATAGCTCTCCTGGCTTCCATCTACCTTTGAAATACTGCCATCAAGCCTAGACCACTCTCTGTTGCCACCCAAAGACCTTTCTGAACCACCCCCCCCCCCAGGCCGTAGCCAACATTTTCTTCTTTGCATACCAATAGCATATATTTTTGTACCATCCTTTGGAAATTCTGATGCTTAAAATTGTTTAAATATTACCTGAGCTTTTACTTGTCTGTGTTCCTTTATTTGTGGGAGATTGGACTGTATGACCTCTGAGTTCTCTTCCAGCTCAGCAATTCCAAGGTTACATCTAAGATAGGTAAGCATTTACTCTACTCAGACCTGAACTTCTCACTTTAGGGATTTATCAGGGATAAGACCTGGGGTCAACACCATGAGTCACATAATACATAGGCAAAGAAAGAGAAACAGGACTATGCAGCTAGGTGTACTTGAGTCTGGACACAGTTGGACAACCTATGGGTCTGGGCACCAAGGAAGAGGGAAGGAGCCTCCTTGTCGCCCTGCCTTGTAGGGGGACATAAACATTGTGGACTCAGGTACCAAGTAGCCTAAACCTTGGTGCCAGGTATTTAGAGGAGCCCTGGGGCTCCTCCCTGATCACCTGGAGACCTCTAGCACCTGGAGCCTTGGGAAGCCGATGTCAAGCAGAGCCCCCCCCACCCCAAACCCACCAGGCCCAGTTCATTCATCACCCAGCAACCAGGAGGGAACTTGACGGGGTCATTCAGTCCTCCTTATCTGCATGGGGGTATTTGCCTCCTTTCTCTTTCATGTCCACCAAACTTTGGTCGCTCCTATTTTGCCACATGGAGTGAAACAATCCCAAGCCACTGCCTTTGTGTTGCCAGGTTCCATCCCCCCAGCTCTGCCTGATGGGGAACAGACGTGCCCTGTGCCTCTTCTGTGCTGTCAAGAATTTCCTTTTCTCACACTCTGCATCCTTGAGCAGTCCTTCAGGAAACCACAACAGATGTTTCTTAGTCCTTTCATTTTCCTTTTTCAGAAGAATTGTAATCGGCTGTGCTTTAATTAGGCTCTCCCTCGGGATAGCTCAGCTTTCTTCCACACCCAGGAGTTTGCAGATTCCCCCTTAGTGCATGCACCAGGCTGATTAGATTTCTTAATTCCCTAAAATTTGCTGTCTCAAAACCTAATACCCTGGTAGTGATGAGGTCTGTTTCTCTCCCTCTCCTCTCACTATAGTGCTAAATCCAGGCAGTGATCACTGGTAGGGCACGAGATTGTAACCTGACTTTGATATCCCTTTTCTGGGTGGATAAGAGGGCCTTATCCAACAGCCTCTCCTTGGATGAATGGCCTTCCTGAAGCTGAAAGGTGACCTCTCTATGGATTTAAAAATTCCTCTCCTAGGCAGTACATGAACACTGGCTTTGTGGTTTTGTTCTACATTGGGTGGGTGTATCATGAGTCTCGTTCAGATTTAACTGTGGCTTTCTCATTCATTCACAGTCATGTGTGCTTTTTCACAGTCATGGACTTTTCTTGTGCTCCTAACATGTACAATGCAGATATAATGATAAACATGGCTCCCAAGTTGATAGAAATTATAGAGACCAGTAAGAGAGAAGATAGTGAAATGCTGTGTGAGGCTGTGAAAGGCACTTTGAACAAATCAGGACACTACAACAGACATTTACGTCTTTAAGGAATAAAGGAGGATTTCTGGGGAAAGCAACCTCTAAAATGAGACCTGAAGGGTAAGTAGGAGTTTTCAAGCCAAGGAGATTGGAAGGGGATGGGAAGGTACAGTAGAAGTGATAAGAACATTCTAGGGAAAAGGAAGACCCTATGGCAAGAGATGATGAGGCTTGTTCTGGGGCCAGCAAGTAAGTAGTTGTTGCTGGAATATAAAGCCATGTGCAGGGAACTGGGAGTCAAGGGGAGAGTGAGGAGTTTTGAGAGCCAAATATGGAAAGGTTGGCAAGGGGCAGAGCATGGGAGAACTTGAGAGCCACATTAAGTCATTTGTGCTGCATCAGGTAGAGGTGGTGCCCTCCCTGTCATTTCTCGGACAGTGCAGAGTTCAGGGCCTGGCATATTATGCTCTCAGCAATCAGGAGAGCCACTGAGTTCTCAAACTCTAGTTAAGGTAAGTCCTGGCAGCAGGTGCCACTGAAATCTAAAACACACACTATCTCTGCTCTTCAAAGCCTGCAAACATTTTGACAAAGAAGCAGATGTGGAAAGACAAAACAGGCCTAGCTGAGAACCAGAAGGAAACTACTCACCGCCTCAGTGAACCAGGAGCTGGGTGTTCTGGGCTGTTGAAGAAGAAATCAGAGTGATGGGCTAGAAGCCGCTCTCACTGCATCCAAGCACAGCCTGGTATCCATCCCAGCTGGATGCCACTCGAAATTCTTATCACAGATATGTGGGTAGCCTTTTTCATTTTATGAAGTTTTAAAAATTCAGAGATTTTCTCAAAAGCTTCTTGTTGGGCTAGAGAGTGGAAGAATGGGAGAAGAAGGTGGTCAGGTTTGTGGGGTTTTTGTCCAGATTCAGGACAAGGCAGAGGAATAGAGCCCTCTTTTCCTTCCTAGAAGAATCCAAGGCCAGAAGGAAAAGGAATTTGATCAGAGATCAAAGCAGGCCAGGCCAGGGAATAGATAGGAATAACACAGACTAAGAGGCAGAAAGATATCAGAAGTTGATGCTGGCCAAAGGGCCAAACCACAGAACACCAACTGCAGATTGAACCAAATTATCACCCATTGAATATTATAATGTTCACCACTGAGAATAACAACAACGTGAATTTACCAGGCATTCTCTATGTGTCAGGCCCAACTTTTACTGGAAGATGAACAGATAATAAGCTCAGTAAGTAGGTTGATAGCAGGACTATCTGCCTCCTTGTTTCTTCTGGTAGACAGAAAACCTAATAATTTCAAAAGCATAACTTGGCAAGGTGCACCCAAAGTTAATAGAACAGAAAAGAGACACAGGCAGTCTTATCAGATTAAAGAACTATGTTAGTGTGGAAAAGAGAATCTTATATATAGCCTGAGTGAAGACTATTTGGATATTCACCCTCACAGGACAAGGTATCTGATTTTCTTTTTTTCTTTTTACTACTATAGGCTGTTGAAGAAAAACAGAGAGATATAAAGTCTAGAGGCGCCCAAGGCAGATGGTTCCCAAGTCTTTCCCCCACACCACCTCGCCTTCACACATTTCCATCTCCCCCTTCCTGGCAACAGAAACAGATGCAAGAGTCCTGAGATGCAAAGGAGACTGAAGACTTGATAATTGCTAGGAAATAATGAATCTGAGAAAGGGGGAGAGAGAGGAAGAGTGAAGGAAGCTTGGATAGAAAGACAGGAGTTTGCACGACATTCTTCGCCGGCTGGGACACTGCAAGGGCACCTGCTGCTGTGAGCAGCTGTACAAGCCCTGTTAGTCGGAAGGATTAGAACCAGCTAGTTGAAAAGCTGGTTAAGATGGCGAAATCTTTTGAAAATGAAGTATGCACACCTTCACGCTTTAGTGTCAATCTCAAACATATTGCTGTGTACTGGTTTGCTTCCTGCCAGAGGACCCACGCAGTTCTCCCAACGTGGGCCTGCAAATTGGATGTCCCAACCTTTTTTTTTTTATAAATCTCCTTTACTTTTTAATGCTGGTTTCAAATCTGTTAAAATGTAAGGAGGATCTCGAGAAACACACAAAGCAATCTGAATGAAGAATCATCCCCCATTTTTACCATGGTTTTCCAACCAGTTAGCAAGACCTTACATGTACCACATACCTGATTGAACACCATTTTTAAAGACCTTGGCTTTTCAAGTTCTTTCCAGTTAGTTTAAGTTAGCTTTTGTGGAAATGCTGCTCTATTTCCTTTTGCATGTACGTTTGATCAACTTATATAATATCTAATTAGGTTGGAGTAACAAGGCTAGCAGGATATCAATTAGGACGTTTACTATCAACTCAGAATTAGCTACTAAAACTCAAAGAAATGGCAAAGTGGCATCTAGTAGTACATGTTCTAAAGGGAACTGGGGATATTAGGAGGCCACACACTCTCCTGGGTATCAACGGGGGGCTGAAGCCACCAAACCTCCATTCGATATAAGCAAATGAAAGACTAGGAGAAATGATGGATCCCAGGAGAGATGGAATTCCAGGGTATTAGCCTGATAATCTCATGTATATGGGCAGGTTGGTTCCCACCTTCCCCACAGGGGGAATAGAGGAGTCAGTCCTCATCCCAAGGCATGAAAAGGGCACTCTGAGGCATCACCAGTAGAGTCTGGGGGCTTGTGCAGGGACAAGGGCCTAGCCCTGCCTTATTTGGTAGCTGACACTTCTACATCACACTTTCCGATCGGCCCTGCTCTACGCCTGTTTGAGCAGCAGAAAAAGAAAATTTGGACAACTTCCAGGGCAAAGAGGAAGAGCCAACAGAACAGGCTGTACTCCCACAGTTGTTGCAAGGATGAAAAGTCTCTGGAGGGATAGTGAACAATCGCAGAATGTTGCCCTGAGCTGAGACCAAAGAGTTAGTCACTGGTAGGGAACATCTGTAGCAGAACCTGGAATACAGCCCATGAGCTGAGGGAACCCCTTCCTGTGGACCACGCATATGCTCCTGGGGAAAGTCAATGTGGATGTGTCCACTGCACAGACGGTGTCCCTGGGAGTCAGGGACACAGTCGGCCTGTAGCATGATTCATTTTCCTCCTTTGCCAACTTGTACCCCTAGAGTTAGGAAGAAGAGATGCGGAGAGAAAAGGGGGTACTTTTAGAAACTGCATTGATATGTACATATAAATGTTTAGCTACTGAAACAATAAAAATAATGACAGCAAATCATTATATGGCACTGACTATGTGATAGGCATTATTCTAAACAGATTACCTGTTCATTTCTTAATATTCATGTTTATGTTGATATATAAGAATATAAAAATATGTACCAAGATTATATGTATGCCTTTTAGCCCATAATAACAGAAGCTATTCAGAAATGAATACCAGAGGTAAATGATGTCGGTAGTTTACTCAATAGCCACCCTCCCCCATTCTTCCTTTCTATGGAACCCAATTTTGTTTTGGGCACCAACATGCCCATCTCTGAGTGACAGATCATGATTCTTCTTTATCTTCTTGCCACGACCCTGTTTCATCCAAAGAGGTAAAAGCTTTTCAGAAAGGTTTTCCTTTGGGGATTCTAGGGCCAGATTGCTGGAGATACTCCTTCCTCCTTCTTTTTCCTTGACATGGATGTGATATCCAGAGCCACAGCAACCATTTTGTGTTTATCAGATAATAGGTCTAATTAGGCAAAACTAGCTGGCTAAGGATAGTAGCAGAAAGATCAAAAGCTTCATAGTCATTGACAACATTACTCAGCAGCTAAACTAATAATAACAACAAAATTCTTTTTTTTTTCTTTTTAGAGACAGAGTCTCACTTTATCACCCTCAGTAGAGTTATGGCATCACAGCTCACAGCAACCTCCAGCTCTTGGACTTAGGCGATTCTCTTTCCTCAGCCTCCCAAGGAGCTGGGACTACAGGTGCCTGCCACAATGCCTGGCTATTGTTTTGTTGCAGTTTGGCTGGGGTCGGGTTTGAACCCACCACCCTCAGTATATGGGGCCAGCGACCTACTTACTGAGCTGCCCAACAACAAAATTCTTAATGAGGGGAAAGTGGGTGTTGTTTAATCCTGGGTCAGGTTTTAAGTTATTCACAAGTGAAAACATTCATAATTAATGACGTTCATCCCTTCATAGACTTCCATCTAAACTACAATGCATTTTTAGAAGTCCTTATGTTTTGAGTTGTGTATTTAAGTGTACTGTATCAGTGGTACATTGTAAAATGATACAATTGTGTCAGTCATATTTTAAGAAACAAAAATAAGGTCTCTTTGGAATACTGGAAACAAGTTCTTAATAAGAATATGTAAATAGGCCATTATTCTATCTTCAACAGAAATGTTTTTGTTCATGTCTCTCACCCAGTTTTCAATTATGTTGTTTGATCTTTCTTTTATTGATTTGTTGAGTTCTTTATAGGTTCGCGTTATCAGCCCTTTCTTAGATGCATATTGAAAAAATGCTCATCGTCTCTAATCATCAGGGAAATGCAAATCAACACCATGTTGAGATACCTCCTAACCCCAGTGAGAATGGCTCACACATAAAGCCCCAAGCAACAGGTGCATCATGCCATCTGCAGATAGAAACAATTTTATTTTGTCCTTTCTGATTTGGACAATTTTATTTTGTCCTTTCCTTTTATCTTCATTTCGTGCCTCATTACTCTGGCTAGGACTTCAGTACTATATTGAGCAGAAATAACTTAAGTGGGCATCTTTCATCTACCTTAGATGAAAAGTTTTCAGTTTCTAACCATTGAGTACAATGTTAGTTAGGGAGCTTTTCATATGTAGTGTTTACCCTGATGAGTTAAATTCCTTCTAACCCTAGTTTGTTGAAGATTTACATCATGAAGAGGTTTTGAATGTAGTCAAATGCTTTCTATCTGCCTATGGAGACGATCATGTGATTTTTTTTTTACTCTTTATTCTGTTAATGTGCTTTATCACATGAATTGATTTTTTTTTTATGTTTCACCATCTTTGCATTACATTAATTGATTTTTGTAAGTTTAACGATCCTCATATTTCAAGCATGCACCCCCCTTGGTCCTGGTGTTTGATCTTAAAGACAGAGGTTTGACCAATTGAACAAAGAGCCTAGAAATACACTCAAGCATTAGTAAATGTGCTGAGAATACACAAATATACACAAAAAGGATAGTCTCTTCAAAAGATGCTCTTGGAAAAACCGGTTAGCTACATAAGAAAGAATGTATCACACAAGAAAGTCCACTGGAAAAGGATTAAAGACTTAAAATAAGACCTGAAACTTTAAAACTCCTAGAGGAATACATAATGGAAAAGCTTTATGATATTAGTCTTGGCAATGATTTTTTGAATATGCCACCATAGAACAGGAAACCAAAGCATAAACTAACAATTAGAACTACATCAAATTAAAGCACAAAAGAAAAATATCTGATATGGGGTTAATTTCCAAAACATATAAAGAACACCTATAATTCAATAGCAAAAACTAACAAAAAAATAAACCAATTAAAAATGATCTAGGAACTTGGATATACATTTCTCCAAAGACATACAAATGGCCAGCTGGTGTGTGAAAAGAGACACCATCATTAACCGTTAGGGAAATTCAAATCAAAACTACATGAGATACCACCAAGCAAACAGTAACAATTGTTGGTGAGAATATGGAAAAATTAGAACTCTTGTATATTGGTGAAAATGCAAAATGTTGCAGCTGCTATGGAAAATAGTACAAAGGTTTCTCAAATACTACAGCCCAAGATGAAGGGGAAAGAGGAGGGGGAGGGGAAGGGATGGGAGAGGATGGGTAGAGAGAGGATAATGGGTCGGACCACACCTATGGTGCATTTTACAAGGGTACATGTCAAATCTACTAAATGTAGAATATTAATGTCTTAACACAATAAGAAAGTGCGGTGAAGGCTATGTTAACCAGTTTGATTTAAGTATTTTGAATTGTATATAAAACCAGCACATTGTACCCCATAAATGCATTCATGTACACAGCTATGATTCAACTGAAAAAAAAAAGAACTATCATATAATTCAGCAATTTCATTTCTGGATATTTGGATATCAATTCAAAAGAACTGAAATCAGATTTCCAAAGAGATATACGCACCTCCAGATTCATTGCAGCATTATTCACAGTCGCCAAGATATGAACACAACCTACAGGCCCACTGATGGATGAATGGATAAAGAAAATGTGGTGTATTGATATGAACATATGATGAAGTATTGTTCAGCCTTAAAAGAGAAGGAAATTGTGCAATATGCAACAACATGGGATGGACCTGGAAGATGTGCTCAAGGAAATAAACCAATCACAGAAGCAGGAATGTTGTATGAGGGCGGGGGGGAGGGGGAGAGAAGGCGAGAGAGGGGGATGGGCGTGTTCCCACAGAGCACGTTGTAAGGGTATATGGCACAGCTTCTGGGTGGGGACACAAATGCAGCAGGAACTCTACCTAACCAATGTAAACATTGTAACCTAATGTTTGTACCCTCGCATCAATCTGAAATTTAAAAAAATCTTTTTAAAATTCCTAAGCAAAAAAACTAAAAAACTTCCTTCAGTATTAATTTGGAACGAATAGTAAGAAGAGAAGTCAAACTGCACCCAGATCTTCCTCAAGTTCTGCTACCTCGAGCCTTACGACCTGGCTGTGCAGGACGCCTGGCGTGAACTTGCAGCGTGGTTTAATCAAGGGCCCAGTGTGTTTCTCCTCATTTGGTGAATGAAAATGGGCTTCCGGCTCAAGGTGAAAGGGGCACCAGCGAACATTAACCACTCAGGCCTGCTGGTCTCCTGAATGGACCATTCTGGTCTGAGGAAGGACTTGCAGAACCTTCAGTTCTGGGGGGGAAAGAGGCTAGAAGAGTATCTTGATTGAGTCTCTTTTAATGCAAATGACAAAACCCAACTCAAGCCTGCTTTTAAAAGAGATGGAAGGTGGTGGTTTGCATGTTCTGGAAAGGAAAAGATACGTACGTAGTGTTAGGTCAGGCTGGATCCACTTGGTTGGCGGGAATCAGTCTCTCTCTGTCCCTCATCTCTGCTTTCCATTATATTGGCTTAATTTCTAGCCAAGTCCTCTCTGCCCTGGTAGGAGCAATGATGGTGGAGGGCAAAAGCTCCTCTGGGCTCTGTGTCTACATGGTCCCAATGCCAAGGCAAGTGGTGAGAGACTTTCTCTTTTCCAGAAGTCATAACAGAAATTCTGTAATGGCATCTCATCGCTTCCCAGATCAGGTCACACGCCCATCCTCAACCAACTGCTGTGAAACAAGGGAGGTCACAGTGTGGGTGGCCAAGCTTGGGTCACGTATCCTTCCCTGGAGTAAGGAGTGAAGTCAGTTCTACCTGAATGAGTGGGCTGGGAGTCCTTTCCAAGAGGAATATTAGGACCTAAAATAAGGAGAAGAGGAATGGGTCCATGGTAGAAAAAACAAAAGACGTCTGACACTAATAAGGAAAGTTATTGAACTACCCTGAATTAAGCATGCACTCTGAGGCCTTTTAATCTGCCTGAGACTTGCAGAGATAGGTGTCATTATACCAATTTTACAATAGAAGAAACTGAAACTTGGAGATTTTTCCTGACATCCTAAAACAAGCAAGCAGAGTTATAGAGACTCTAACACAAAGGTGTCTCATCCTGAAGTGTCTACTCTCTGGTGCCAAATGTGAACCCAGCAATGGAGCAAGCAGGATTTTGTCCAATCTTGGGGTGCAGAGGGGATAAAATGAGCTCTTCTCTTCTGCTTGGGACCAGCAAGTAATTTCCAAGATGAGCGGAGATTGAACAAGACCGTGCTATAGGAGAAGAGAAGACAAAATCAAAATTGTAAATAATGACTATTCTAAATGTGAAAAAGAAATGTACCAAAGGAAGAAAAGACCAGAGTTACTATATCTCAGAAGGTTGAGGATAAACGCTTCAGCCAATTAAAATCGGAGAAACTGTTTTCTTCTTTGTACATTTTTTTTCTGATCTTTCCAAATACTCTGCCATGAGAATGATTTATTTTTAATCAGAGAAAACTCTATTTAAAACAATTCTAGCAGTATAAGGCAAGCAAGAGTAAAAATAACCTCTAAGATATTTGAATCAGGTTGAGAAGCTGGAAGAAGCTGGAAAAATCCTGTCAGGTTTCTGCAAATGGAGTTTTAAAAAAATGAAACATTGGAGTTAATAGTAAATTCTCTGCATGAACAGAAGTTAATATTTTCATGCCCTGCGGCACTTAGAGACCAGCAGCATACAGCACGCGTGTGTGTATATATTAACAACCTGGACATGGGTACCAATAGCAAGGTGGAAAAACTTGCTGACTCAGGTTGACAGAGATGCAGCAGGGATAAACTCTGAGAATTCTTCCTGGAAGATTCAGAACTTCCAAGATCCTAGACAGAAGGAAAGGTGAGCAGTGGATCTAGGGAGAAGAAGTAGACCCCCCCTGCCACCCCCACCAGGGGGCAGGGCCCTGAGTGATTCTCAGTGGGAGAGGGATCCTAGCTCTCATCTGCCTTAGTTGGGGTTCAGAGAAGAGAGCGAGAGGGAGAGATTGATTTAGGTAACTTCCCAGGCCTTAGAACTGGAAAGCTCTCAGATTTAGGTGTAGGATCCAGTCTGAATCCGAGGGCCTGAGAACTGGATCCTTACAGACACACCCAGAAATAATGTTTAGCCAGATAAACATTGATGCAATGATGCAGTCAACTTGACACATACAATTAATGATCGTACCATCTGAAATCCCTTTTCCCTGGGAAGTGGAAGAAAATAATTCTCGTAACAAACAGAACCCCTTGGGTTTCCCTAATTCGCACAGCCAGAAGCCACCGCTCCCTGACTAGCTCATTAGATTCTCACCATCTCCGCGTTGGGTTAGCAGAGCAGGAAGAGCAAAGCCCTTGAAAGCCTGGTTGTGAATACCTCACATGAGAAAGTAGAGAAAACAAAAAGCTTCAGGGTATGTTCAAGTTCACATTACAAACTAGAATAGCATTTTAAGAAACTCAAAGTGACCTTGGAAGTATTAGCAATGGCTGGTGGCAAGCTGTGTGCATTTCTGCTATAGTTGCATGTTATCCTGGGGTGGGCGTGGGGAATGAAACCGAGCAATTAAGAAATATATCTCCCTCCACTAATGGGATAAACCAACGTCATGTGTCTCTCAATAGGACACACTGGGAAGGACATAGCTTCATTTTTGTGGTATTCCTGCCAAACATGTATAACCTGAATCTCATCAAGAGGAATTCCATTAGTGACAAACTCAAATTGAGCGATGTGCTGCAAACAACTAGCCTGTGCTCTTCGATAATAACGATGTCATGGATGACAAAGAGTGCGTGATTTTTCCAGATTAAAGGACTCTGAAAAGACATTAAGAACTTGCTGTACCACATGATTCTAGACAAGATTCTAGATCAGAAAATAAAACTGTTTGGGGGGTAGAAAATCCACTATTAAGACGATTGGTCAATTTGAATAAGGTTTGTAGATTAGATAATATTACTAAATCAATGTCAATTTCCTGATTTGGAAAATTTCACTCCAGTTAGTATAAGAGAACGTCTTTGTTTTCAGGAAATACACGCTGAAGTATTTGAGGTAAAGGATTAGGCCTGCCACTTGTTCTCAAATAATTCAGAAGTAAATAAATGGATAGAGAGATATAGACAGATGGTGTGATAAATGGAGAATGACAAGGCTAATGGGTAGATATAGAGACAGACAGAGTTATGGATGTAGTTGCAAAATGATAAACAATACTAACAATCAGGGAAACCGTGTGATTGCAATAGCAAAAGAATCCTTTGCTCAAGTCTTGCAATTTTATATAAGTTATCAATTACTTCCAAATAAGAGTATAAAAAGAAAGGAGAAAAAAAAAGAAGAAGCCTTCATTTCTGATAGGGCACATTTGGGATGGGTGGGAGGTGAGAAGCAGTCCCCATCTCTAGCTGACAAAAGATGAGGAAAGAGATAAGAGAGTTGACTGCAGTCACAGGTCAGAGTGATGAGGACATTTCACTTGTTTGCAGAATGAGTTGGACCTGTTTTGACTCTATGCTTTTTTCTATACAAACCACTGTCTGAGAGAGTTCAGTCTGGTCATAAGCTCTCCAGTCACATCTATACTTGGAGACACACTCCAGCTCCTAAGAATATACTGCCCTGGAACCAAGGTTTGGAGATGAGGAGGAATCAGCTACTTATAACTCTAATAAATAAACCTCAGTCTTAAAAGCATGAGTGTTCAAATCCTTCATTTCAGCTGATCCACGTGGGTAGTTTGTTGAGGATTGTAATAAGCTGCTTTCATAGTTGAAGGGCTAGAATTTGCCCAGGATCTGGCCATCATGTCGAACACTTTCACTATAGCAAGTTGGCCCAGCAGAGCACAAATGACACTATCTTCAACCTAAACAGAATGAACAGACACAGAAACCATGCCTTCCACATAACACCTGTGCTGCATAAGACCCAGTGCCCACATGAGGGCAACATCTGAGAAAATGACACACAAAGACTTCTTGAATAATGTGTGTGACTTGTTCACAGCATCTTGTGGGATTGTCAATACCACCCATCCCTGGATTCAATTTCATATTGCTTAAGGGGAGGGGGTGCTGGTCTATTTGGAAGAACAAGTATCATTTCTGTTTGGAAGATGAGGGAAGGCGGGCTCAGAAATATACAATGGCTTGATGAAAAACATGCAGAACAGAAATACATAGACCTGAAATTTGATCTTTCTGATTATTTCAATTTATTATTTGTGTCCTTTTAAATATATCCTATTCAAGCTGCTTTTAGAACTTGTGACTTTCCACATTGTATTTCATTCCTTTATGTCCTTGTCCATTAAAAAAAGAAATTATGAACAAGATGTTTGTAGATTTGGTTTTGAATCCTCTGAAATTCTAGCATAATAACAGCTATGTATTTATTGCACAGTAAATATTTGTTCAATGGATAGGTAATAAAACATAGCGATCATCTACACTGGGGGTTCTCAGATTTGGTTCTAAATTAGATCCGTCCTGGAGGATTTTATGAAAACTTCAGTATCTGGGACCCACCTCAGATGGACAAAATCCAAATATAACTAAGGTGGTGGGGGGACCACCACCTCTGGGGTTCTTAAAGTTCTCCAAATGATTGTAGCATGCAGCCGGGGTTGAAAACATAAACCAAAAACCTCTCACTTTTCAGATGCAGAACTGAGCCTTGTGGAAAGGAGAGGTGAATTGCTCAAGGTTTTACATAATTTAATCATACTATGGGGACTGGAGTACTCGGGTTTGTTTTTCTTTCTTTTTCTGATTCTCTGTCCTATAACCTTTTCCATTCATCATGCTTCTTTCTAATTCAGTTGTATCACTTGGAATGGAATGGATGGGACTGGAATAAATAGAATGGGTAAGGACAGAAAAATCAATAGGATGGAATGGAAAGGATAGAATGTGGAAAATGGGAAGAACTGGAGGAGAACATGGGATAGGATAGAATGGAACAGAAAGGAGTGGGGGGTGGGGATGACATGGGCTGGGAAGAGAAGGGAAGGGGTGCAGTGGGAGGAGATGGGGTGATGTAGAAAGGAATGGACTAGAAGGAGCTGCAGTATAACAAATACAATGAACAGAAATATACAGCAATGCAGAACCAGACAGATGACAGAACCTAACACGCATGGCATGGATGAACCCTGTGCCTTGGAGAAGACTGGCCTTCTTATTGTCAATGCCCCCCCCCCCCGACATGTTCCTTACCTCTCACTAAGTCTCTGGAAGAACCTAACATCATAAACAAGGATCTAGTTCGCAGCTTGAATTCAGGCTGCAGGCCTTCAGTGAAGATTTGGTCACACATGCTGCTTTAATCTCGGAGGATTGTTCTTCAGCATCCAGAGAGATTTCAGTTACTTTCCTGGGCTTTTGGAGAATTTTAACTCATTTTGAATAACTGCTGCCAGTTCCAAGGATGTACTGAGGAGTGAAGTCAAGATTAGACCTCCGGAAGGGCTAAAAGAAACGCTTCTTAGTGTTAGTTAGAGTTCCTTCCTGCTCCATCTGCATCCTTGGAGGAGGATGAGGCTCACACTCAAGTTTCTCTCAGTGGGGGTGACAGGGAGATATGGTTCTTCAAACACTACCTTCAGGTAGACAGGGGAACCTCGGGGCTCTGCCTCCCTTGACAATCCAAAGGGGCCATTTAGCCTGGGCACAGTGGCTCACACCTGTAATCCTAGCACTTGAGGAGGCTGAGGCAGGAGGACCAGCCTGAGTAAGAGGGAGACCCTGTTTCTACTAAAAATAGAAAAATTAACTGGGTCTGGCAGCCTATATTCCCAGCTACTCAGGAGGCTGAGGAAGGAGGATCGCTTGAGCAGGAGTTGAGGTTGCTATGATGATGCCACTGCACTCCAGTGAATGGAGAAAAGAAACTCTATCTCAAAAAAAAAGCCACTTAGTTTTGGTGGGGGATCCTCTTCGTGTGGCCACTGGTGTTCACGTCCCTTCCCAGCTTCTGCTCTCATGTGTCCCACAAGGGTCCACATCGCATTGTGCCTGGACCACAGTTGGTCTCCACTAGGCCTCGCAGGCATCTTCCCTCCTAGGTGGCTTTCATTCTGCTGCAGATGAATGATCCTCCTTGCAGCTTTGATCACACCCCTGAATCCAAATAAACCCTTGCATGGCTGCCGGCTGCCTGGTGAACAAAAGGTCAGAGTCCTTACTCTGGCTGTCAAGAGCCTCCCTACCACCTCATCCACCCACCTGCTTCAGCCACTCACACACACCTCGGTTCTAACTCTGACAGCCTCAGGCAGCATCCCATCAAGGAAGTCCTGAAATCAACTGAGTGTGTAACCAGCATTTTGTAATGAAATTTATAGCCAAGGAGCAAACACCCATATATGGCTTAACCACGCAGCATGCCCTGCTGTAAACACGACACAGACTTCACGTAGCTCTCACACTGTCCTCGAGAAGTAGGCACTGCTGCCATCCCTGCCTTACAGACGGGGCCACTGGGGCAGGTTCACTAAGTTGCTCAAGGTGGTTAATTCAGGCTGCCTTGTTTCAGAGGCCCCACTCCTAACCCTTCCACTGTACCGCATCTTCTTACTTTATGAAAGAAAGCTATTAATACGTTCTATACTCCTTAGGACTCTAAGGAATAGAAGAGGAAATTTAGGGCATGTGACATGCATAAGGGTAAATGTCTAGTGACAGCCTATCTTAGATATAAATAGATACGCACACAAGTGTAACAGAAAATGTGTATTGAGCTGGACATACAATGGGAAATGTCTGCCTTACTGTGGCCTATGGTCAAAATGTATGACACCCACTGTTCTAACCACAATGAGGGACCTGCCACTTGTCACTCCTGCTGCTTTGTCTCAGCATCTCTGCCCACTCTGCTCCCAGCCCTCCAGATGCCTTTCCTCATCTTTTCTCACCTTTACCTCTTTGGTCCAATGTTTTTTCATCCAGTATCTTTCGTAAGATACTTAAGAAAGTATCGTATTTCTTATTAAGAAAGATACTGGATGAAGATACTAAGCTTGTCAAGGACTTGGATATGTATATTTGCTAATCAGGATTTAGTTCCTGACAAAGAAGGAAGCATCTTCCAGGAGACCTTCACTTTCAACCTATTTCCACCACCTCCCCCCACTGGTTTTACATGGTTTTCTGATAGTCACCTTCTTTCTGCATTAGTGCAGAGCAGTGGTTCTCAAAGCGAGGTCCCCAGACCAGGGCATCAACACAAACCACCTGGCAACTTGTTGGAGATTCAGTTCTCAGGCCCCACCTCTGCCCTATCGAATCTAAATTCTGAGGGTGAGCTACAGAGGTCTGCAATGTAACAAGCCCTCTAGGTCATTCTGATGCCTGCACAAGTTTGAGCACCTTTGACTTAAGGAAAAACCATTCTTATTCAACACCAAAGAAATGTTTTTTCCATGAATCTGGGCCAGTTGGCTGCACTGTAATGCTTATAAGGGCAAGGTCATAGGATTAACTTCGTGCACCCACATGACATTGGACACGATACTCCACACCACACAGTGAATTGCCTAACCCTGGCATTTGTGCAAGTGTCACTGTTCAGCTCTAAGAGAACTGTGGCTGCCTCAGTGCCACTTGTTCCTGCTCAAGCCTAACTCACAGCCCTAAATTACTACTGTGCTTCATATGCTTGGAGCCAGGCTCAGGGCCCCCAGAGGGGGCAGTAAAAGCAAAATCAGGAAAGGACAAGGACACTGTGAGAGGCCACAAGCATGAGAGCAGAACACTGGTTTGTAAAGCAGAAGCATTTTAGGAGGTATGGCCAAGACAGATTGCAAATGATCACTAAAGGCAGTGAAAATCCAAGTGGGCTTAGGATGGGAGTCAAATTTGGTAGGAAATCCAAGGCCATAGAAATAACAAACCAAGAAGGCCTGGGAGCTAGTAAATGATGGATTCAGAAGCATTTTCCATGGACAGACATTTGATATTTGAAGAAACGCAAATCTGTATTCCAAGAAATTAACAAACAAGATCACACCATGAGGAAATAGCAGAGCTGGAAAGCAAACCCAGCTTTTGGTGCACTGAAGCCTCTTCCAAGGGTCTGCCTGCCCTGCTGAGCCCCTGCCCTCTGGTGGTCCTCTCCTCTGTGTCCTCAGCAAGCCACTGCATCAGTTCCCAGGGCTCTGCACTGGCTCTTCCTCATCCTTGAAGTCTTCTCTCTCCAGATGTGTCCAAGCTGCACCCTCCTCATCCTTTAACTGGCACGCTAAACAAACGCTGCCTCCTCCTCTGAGAGCTCTTCTCTGACCACCTGACCACACTCTGACCCTCCATCCATTTTCTGGGACCACCGAAACAAATGACCACAAACTTAAAAAACAACAGAAGGTTTAAAAACAATGGGTGGCTTAAAAACCAAGAGAAGTTTATTCTCTCCTTGATCTGGAAGCCAGAAATTCAAACTCAAGGTGTCGGTAGGGCTTTGTCCATCTACAGGCTCTAAGAGAAAACCCGCCCATGCCTCTCTCCTGGCCTTTGACAGTTGCCAGCAATCCTTGGCTTTCCTTGACTTGGGGACACATCTCTCCAATCCCTGCCTCCATCATGCCATGGCCTTCTTCATGTGCGTCTTCACATGGCACTGTCCTCTCTGTGTCTACGTCACATTGCCTTCCTAAGGACATTACTCACAGGACTCAGGAGCACTCTGATACAGGCTGACCTCATTATATCTCAATCACCTCTGCGAAGACCCTACTTCCAAATAAACTCACGTGCATCTGTACCACGGATTAGAACTTCAACATTTCTTTTTGGTAGGGACACAATGCAACCCCAGACATTTCCTAAATGCCCTGTTTTATTGTCTTCATTGTACTCATCTGTCCGTAAAGTTATTCCATTTATTTATAAGTGTACATGTTCACTGTCTGCCCATCCCATCCCCAGCTAGAAAGAAAACTCCTCACTGCCAGGCCTCATTCACAGCGGAATCTCCAGCAGTTTTTAACAAAGATTTATTGACTGGCTGAACTGGGTTTTTTGTTGTTGTTATTTTTGGTTTTTGCCGGGGCCAGGTTTGAACCTACCACCTCCAGTATATGGGGCTGGCACCCTACTCCTTGAGCCTCAGGGCATGGACTCAACTCGCCAACTGTGGGGATGGGCACGTGACCTAAGGTGGCTTAGTAGAACCATCTTAAGGACCAGCTGTGTGAGAGGAGCCATGTTTTTTCTTCTGAAATTATTAACCATGAGAATAATGTTCTAGGGTTTCCAGATAAAATACAGAACACCTAATATGCCTTTTAGTATAAATACGTTCCATGTAGTATGCTTCTTGGCACACATGGGACATATTAATCCTAAGAAAGATGTTTGTTGTTCATCTGAAATTCCGTTTAACTGGGCGTCCTGTATTTTTATGTGCTAAATCTGGCCACTCTCGGATGTCAGCCTCAGGCTGCCACCAGCCTTGCTATGCACATCATGGAGAAAACCTTCCTGAGAATGAAGCCTTTATGGAAGGAAGCAGAGCCATGAATGAGGACTGACCGATTCCGAGCAGAGTTTCCCAGGTATCTGGATCCAGACAAACTGAAATGCTTCCTCTACCACAGCGACATCTCAGTAATTGTGTCCATCAATTCCTCTCTCTTTTTTTTCTTTCCTAAACTTTTTGGAATTGAGCTTTTACTACTCACAAATGACGATGTGTCACTAAAGTAAGTCACCTTCCAGTCAGTGCCAACTGTCTTCATGATTACCTGAAAGTCCATAATCTCTTTTTTGAGACAGATTTCTCACTCTTTCATCCTGGGTAGAGTGCCATAGTGCCATCACTAATAGGAGCCTCAAACTCCTTGGCTCAAATGATCCTATTGTCTCAGCCTCCCAAGTAGCTGGGACTACAGGCCCGTACCACAATGTTCAGCAAGTTTTTCTATTTTTAGTAGAGAGACCATGCTCTTGCTCAGGCTGGTCTTGAACTCCTCATCTCAGGCAATTCACCCACCTCAACCTCCCAGAGTGCTAGGATTATAGGGGTGAGCCACGTCACCTTGCTGAAAGTCCAGAATCTCTTTATCTCCCTCCTAGTTTTCCTATAACTTTCCCCCAATGATTTCCAGTCATTCTCATGTGATTCTTTTTGTTCAGGCTAGCAAGGTCCATCACAGCTGCCACCGTTAAACCTGTATCATCAAGTCCCATTGATAAGCCTCTTGTTTGCTGACAATTATCACCTTTTGGAGCATACATTTGATGTCATTGTGCTAAAAGTCCCCTTTTGATCAGGACTAAGGAATGGGAGTAAGGAAGAAAGGTAAAGAGGAAGGCAGAGAACCCTGTCCCATCACAACCCAAACTTCATCTGAATTTCCAAAGAAATGGGCTCCATTGCTGGCTTGGGTGCAACAAGTTTCTTAAATGTAGAGTCCCAGCCATTCATCCCCTTCTCCAGATTCACTGCAGAGTCTTAAGGGCAGACCTTGTTTGCCATCCAAAGATGACAGCAAAAGGGAGGGTCCACATAGCCAAGGGAGCACCCAGGATGGCATTGTCTGCTGATGACTTGTGGGGTGTTCCTGGGTAACCTGCTTCCCTTTATTCTACTCAATAAATCTCCCTTGGTTGAAGTGACAGACAGCTGGGATTGTTACTTTTAGTTCTGACAGATCCTCATGTGATGAAGATCAACTCTTTTAATTCCAAGCAGAAGAGAAAGAATAGGCCAAATGCTAAGGTGCCAACCTCTTAGCATCTGGCCGGGAGAGAAGAGAGAAAACTCATGGCCTTGCCAAGAGAGCATTCAAATGGCCATAGGCAGGGGCATTGACCTCCATCCAAATTCAACACTCAGCCTTCTGAGTCCCGTGGTTGCCAAGCAAATACTTTGTAAATCAAGACAACATTGATTCACCCGGCAAATACTTAATTAAGCTCAAACGGTATATAAACACTATGGTAGGCACTTGGGAAAAAATCATGGGCAGAGATAAACACAGTCTGCTGTGGTTTGCATGTTCATGCCTCCTTCAAAATTTATGTTGAAACTTAACCCCCAGTGCAATAGCAGTAAGAGGTGAGGCCTTTAGGAAGTGATCAGGGCACTTTTCCCCTTAGACGTGATTAGCGACCTTACAAAAGCACTGGAAAGTGCCATCGAGTCCCTTCCGCCTTGTGAGGTCACAGTGTTCATTTCCTCCCTCCAGGGGATGGAGCCACAAGGAGCCATCTGAGAAGCAGAAACCAGTTCCTCATCAGACACCAAACCTGTCAGTGCCTTTATTTCACACCTCCCAGCCTCCAGAAATGTAGGAAATAAACTTCTATCATTTATAAACTACCCGGTCTTGGGTATTTTGTTACAGCTGCAGTAACAGGTTAGACTCAACACTGTCCCTTCTCTCTTATGGAGGCTCCAATCAGCAAGACGGGCATTGATCAAATAACTACTCAAGTAAATAAAAACATTATTGCAGCAAATGCTACCAAAGAGGAAAACAAAAAAGATTGAATAGACTTCATTCAATATTCCACAAATATTTGTTTTTTTACATTTATTTTATTTTATTTTATTCTTTTTATTAAATCATAGTTGTGTACATAAATACAATCATGGGGTACAAAGTGCTGATTTTATATACAATTTGAAATATTTTCATCGAACTGGTTGACATAGCTTTCATGGCATTTTCTTCATTATTGTGTGCAGACATTTATATTCTACATTCTTCAAGTTTCACCTGTAACCTTCTAAGATGCACCATAAGTGTGGACCCACCAATTCCACAAATATCTGTTGCACCTCCACTATGTGCCAAGCAGTGGTGTGAGGGGTGGGGGCAACAACTTCCCTTTATCCATTGAAAGTTGGATCTGTATATTAACTTCCCTGATGCAGAAGCTCATCACAGCCCCAGCTTGTGCAATACGTGCCCCTCTCACCCAGTTCCTGGCTTCCCAGTTTCCTGCAGCCCGGAGTGCACACTTACCGTGTCTATTAGTCAAAGCCCACAGAAATCAAAGACCAGTAATCAGTCACTGCATTCTCAAGAAAGCAGGGCGTGGTCACACAGGAACTGGAATCTGAATGGAGCAGACTGTTACTTTGGTTTTGAACTCCATCTGTGATACTGGTAAAATTTAGAGAGTTACAGAGTAGAATTAATGCAGTACCAACTGCTTTGCACTCAGGAACTCTACACTTTGCTGATGATTCATGAGCTGGAGAGTTTGGGATTTTAACTGCTTTATATTAGCCTTTATGGATTTTATTTTTTAATATTCCTAGTTGCTCTTGGCTTGTCTCCAAGTCTGATGTCTCCCCATGACAGTTTGGCTTCTGACCCACCCACTACAATCTACTGAACCAAACCCAGTGGTTATTTCCTTGCCATGAAAGTGCCCTTGCTCTACCGACAGAGCATCCTGGCAGTGTGCCCAGACTCAAAATTCTCAAAAATTTGTAAACTTAGAAAGCATCCCCCTAGTTGTTCTGGACTTGAGCATCTGAAACCTTAGTCAAGAGTCTTTCAACTGCATGTAAAAACAACCTGCTTTAAAGAGCTGAAGCAGGAAGAGTTTAAGGGCAGGTGGGGAGGAGTTTATGCCCTAGATTGGAGCATACTGGGAGTCTCACAGCACCCAGGGAAGCAGAAAACTCGCAGTGCCCCACAAAGGTCTGGAGTCTGAAACTGGGAAGCCAATAGGAAAGAAGAAGACCACAGCTGCCTCCCGTGTCTCCAACTCCTGTCTCCCCTGAACTCTTCTCTATCTGGCAACTCGTTCCTCTCTGCTCTGTGCACATGATGGAAGATGGCTATGCTGCAATCCCAGCACATCCATCCCCTCCACTTCAGCTGAGTAGCTACCCTCTTCCTCTGAGATTCTAAAATTCTGCCACTTTGTCATTTAACCATACTTAGCCATACCCATTATGTGCCACACTCTGTTTTAAGGCTATACAAATATCCACTCATTGAACTGGGCTCCTCAAAAACCCTCATTATTGTTACTGTCTTATGAGAGATCATTTGCTGGTATCTCTTTTTCATGCCTGTGTACTAGATAATTTGAGAGACAAGAATATTGGGCCAAAATATAATCTCTATTATTAAAAAAAGACTAGGTTAGAATACAAGAGTTCTCTCTGTGAGCACGGGATCCCTATAATACGGAGGTCCAGATATAAGGGACTCAGCCTCTCAGACACCAGCATCCCTGCTGGTACACACATAGGTCTCCAGGCTGAGCAGATGGAAGACTGGCTGCCTCCAGGAGTGGCTTAGAACTCATTGCCCTAAGGGCACCTCACTCTCCAGGAAAAACAGGAAGAACTGAGTACAGCATGGTAACTTGACTTTTTCTAAAGTCACCAAATAGATAAATCACTTCACCAGAGAGGAGTCAGATGTGGTAGAACCAACTGAGCTCCTTCCACATGAAAAGAAGCAATAAGCATTTCCCATCCCCCAAACAGCCATTTTAATATTATTCTTTGCTTTGATCCCATAAGCTTCTTAAATCTATCATTAAAAAATCTGATTTCCTTTTTTAGCTGGGTGGGCACATTTTTTTCTTGATCTTTATTGTCATTCCTTTGATGGTTGACTTCATAACTATTGTCACCTTGGATACTTTCTCCTCTGCCTTCTAACCCATGTCTGCCAACTCCCTACTCTGAGAATGAGTCAAAAATATGTTTGAATGTTTATGTGAAAATAACCGTATTTTTCTTTCTTTGCATATCTCCTTCCATTTCATTACCACCCAATTCTAGTTGGTCATTACATGTTCAAATATTATCTCTGTGACATGGTTTATTATATTTGCAAAGAATCTTTTGATCTCTGCCTATGAAAGATAAGGATGGCAGAATATGTAATGGCATCTTTCGCCAATTTTTTTTCCTCTTATCCTTCAAGCTTCCCTTAATTAAATCATTTCTACATTGGGAGAGCTTATGAAGTTTTGTTCTGCCAGTATAATCTTTAAGTTTATTTTAGTCTTGGTCCCACAGTTAGATAGATTCCATACTCTGTTGAGTCCCATACTTCCAACTTTGATCTTAAAGACCACCCACCAGGCTCCTACAAGCAGGGGATGTACTCTCTGAGTTACTACAGGCCCAACAGTATCAGTCTTCTGCCTTTAACATAAGCAACAGCAGCTGCATTTAAAAAAAAACTTTTACCATATTTTTTTCTTTTAGATTTTATAAATATGGTTCTCAAGTCTGAAAATTGCCAGGGAGAAGATGGAGAACTTTTAAGTGACTTTATACTTTTCTTAGTTGTCTAAAGTATTGGTTCTTACCTTTGAAGCCCAGTAAACCTAACCAATGTGTGTCTTAAGGTTTATCATTTTAGGCCAGTGTCTCCAGGGTATGTCTGTCCCTTTATATATATTTCAAATACATATATTTAATTTCTGAAAACTTTTAATGAATTATATTTTAATATTTTTTCTATTTTATTATTTTTTAAAAATATGTTTTGTTCCTATGTTAAAACTCATAAAAAGTAAGAACATCCATTATGTGCATGTTGTACCTTCTTTATCCATCTTCTATTGCTATCATTTTATTCCTAATCCATTTTAACCCTCTATCTTGGGCCTTTTCATTTATATCACTTCTCTCCTTGTTATAGGGATTACTCTCTTGCATGTCACATATTATGTTTTCAGCCATGCCTGGTTTTTATTTATGTGCCTCTTCCCATAGAAAACCTTCATGTTTGTGATGGCTTTATTATTATCCTTCTCTTCTTTTCCTGAGTTCTGCCAGTACATATTTAAACTTTTGTTTGTTTGTTTTACTTTATTTACTCTGACTTATGGTATATTTACTTTAGGCTCTCATTTTATAAGGTGATTGTTTCACTGGTAGTGATAAAGTGTATTTTTTAAAAGCTACTTTATAGTAACTTTCATCACTTTATGATAGAGTGATAAAGCTAAAGTGCCTTGCTTGATCTTGAAGATATCAGCCCTTTGACCTTCCACCTTCCCAAACACACACATATAAACACTCCCAACCTCATTACCACAAACTGACTTGAAAACCCACATCATGCCTGTCTGTATTCCTGTTTGTATCAGATACCATCAGCATTCTAAGATTCTCTACATATTGGCACTTACCATTTGGACTCTCAATATACTTGGTGAAGTATGTTCTTTAACAACTTGTCTACCTTTCTTCACTTCTGGGAAACTTTCTTCTTTGTCCTCTGGAACTCATAGCCCATTATTACCTAAATCTCTCATGTTCTCAACATCTCTGAATTATCCCTTCATCTCTCCACTCTAAGTGACACTTGGCCCTCCCTAAGGACATCCATCTCCTGCAGAGCTTGTCAAAGGGTGTGCACCCCTCCTCACAGCTCCCTGTGTCACTGAACCTGGAGGCATGATGTTTGTTCCCTTATTTATAATTGCTTTTTCCAGACAACTTATACTCCTTTCTTCTTGGAAAACCCTGACTTTGAAGCTTATACCATCAGATTACATCACTCACTCACTACCTCTCCTTTATCTCTCAAGGACTTTAGGGCCAGGGTCATTGCAAATACCTTCAATACTATTCTGAATGATTTCAATATTCTTACATAGGATCCTCCCATGGTCTCTAAGTTCCTTTGTCTCTTTTATTTCAACAATTTCATTCTTCACTTAATTTAGGACTCATCCTAATCACATGTAGATCTCATCATGACTATTAATTGCACTCACCTCCCTGAACTCAGTTTCAGACATCATTAGTCCTATCCCCTTTGAACTTTCCAGCTCATTCTTTCTATTATCCCAACAGCAATACTTATTTAACCCAGTGAAACCCTTCAATAGACTGACTCAACCACCACTTGACTCTCACTTCCTACCCCCTACCTCCCTTGCTACCCAGCTCAGATTTCATTCTCCCTTACATGCATTTTTATTTATTTATTTACTCATTTACTTATTTATTCATTTTGAGACAGAGTCTCAAGCTGTTGCCCTGGGTAGAGTGCCATGGCATCACAGCTTGCAGCAACCTCCAACTCTAGGGCTTAAGCAATTCTCTTACCTCAGTCCCCCAAGTAGCTGGAACTATAGACACCCAGCTACTTGTTATTGTTGTTGTTGTTTGTTGTTATTGTTGCAGTTGTCATTGTTTTAGCTGGCTGAGGCTAGGGTCAAACCCGTCATCATTGATGTATGTGGCCAGTGCCCTATCCACTGCACTACGGGCGCCATCACAGTCATCTTTAATTTCCTTGCCTTTTCCCCTTCCCTTTATTATGTTGAAATGAGTGGGCAGAACCACCGTGGTTAAATATAACTCTGTTTTGACCCAGACAAGTGAACGTGTTGAAAAAATACATGTGTGAGTGCACGCAGGCACACACATCCCCATGGTACCTGGACTTACCTTAAACTTATGACCACTAAATTCATGACAGCCCTGTTGGGACACTTAACAATTGTAATTTTTTTTTTTAAGCTCGATCATTCTCTCGCCCTTGTAAACAAGGATTTTGCATTTTTTTTCTTTCTCCTGAAAGCTCCCACAACACTTTCCTTACCTTATTCTCAACTGATAATGTTTTCTGCTTCTTTGGAGATACAGAAGCAACAAGAGAACTCCAACATACTCTTTCCACCACATACATTAAGTTATCATATTCACTGTCATTAGCTGTGTCACCCTCTGTTGCCAAGGATGAACTACATGTTCACTTCCCAAATGTCTAATCCCTTTGTGCAACGATCCCACCCTGCTCCACCCCCAAAGGAAGACTCTCCTGTAGATAATAGCGATATACACGCTAACATACCAAAATGCTTCCATTCCTCAGCCACAACTCCCTGCAGCTGTTACCCCATCACTCCATTCCCCTCTTCACCAAACACATGGTGCATTCTTAGTCTTTCCTTCCTCTCAACCTTGTCCATCTGGTTTTTAATCCTACCCTTTTTTCACATCCCAGTAAATGCCATTTTATCCTTCAACTTGCTCAGGCATAAAGACACTGAGGCTATGTGTTGTCTTTCCAGTCTCACCTGCAGACTGCTCCTTGGATTTATGATTCATCTGTATGAGTTTTTTCTTTTTTGCCTGCCTTCTCCACTTTTCCTTCAGGCCAAACTAGGCCACAGAGGCTCTTGACATCCACCACACAGCTGTTTCCAATGCTCCAAACAAGAGCTTGCTGGATTTGTCCTTTGGATGCACAATGTACTGTATAGAAATGTGTTTAGGCGTATGCTTCTGATATTTTCAGCTGTGAGCATCCCTTCCCCTAACATTCCCTCAACTTGCTTGACCATCAGTGCAGTTCAGGGTTCTTCTTTATAGATTGTGGCTCAGGGTAACAGGTATCTCCTAGTTTCATCAGAGATTTCTTTTTTTCATATGGTCTTTGTTTCTTTGAGGGTGACATCCAAGAGGAGAGAGAAGAAATACTTTCTGTCTCCACCACTTGAAAACTGGAAAGCACAAGAAATGAATAGGAATTTGCTTTTAAGAAGATAAGCCTGGCCCACAGTATGTAGTAAGGAGCAGGGTGTACTGGTCAATTAGGTTCTCCAGAGAAACAGAACCAATAGGACAGATGATGGATATAGAAACAGAGAAAGATAGAGTGGGGAATGTTATTGCAAGGTACTGGTTCATATAATTACAGAGGCTGAGAAGTCCTACAATCTGCCCTCTGCAAACAGGTGACCCAGGAAGGTGAGTGGTGCAGCTTAGAGGCTGAGAGCGGGAAAACCAGTGGTGTAGATTCCAATCTGGGTCCAAAGGCCTAAAAAGCAGAGGTGCTCAGAGTATAAGATCAATGCCCCAGCTCAAAGTAGTCAGGCAGAGTGAGAATCCAACCTTCCTCTCCCTTTTTCAACCATTTAGGCCTCCACTAGATTTGATCACACATGCCCCACATCGGGCAGGGGAGTCCTCTTTACTCAATGTAAACACTCTTCTATCTGTAAACATCTTGATAGACACAGCCAGAAATAATGGTTTACCTATGATCTGGGCATTTCTTGGCCCTGGTCAAATTGACACATAAAATTAACCACCACACAGGAAAACCATCTGGTGATAGTAAATGGTCCAAAGTATGCATGAAGCTGTTGAAAATTAGAGCCTAAAGAGATAAGGGAAAAATTGAACAGGGTTGGAGCCTTCAGTCCTTTCAGGGATGTGGTCCCTCCAGTGAGCCAGGGCTTAATTGTTGGTCACAGAAAACTAATGCAGTTAAAAATAATTTGTCTGGGGTATTGGAGAAGGGCTGCAGATATTAGCTCTAAGTAAGGAATGACTAGAAATGTCTCCCTCCAGAACTGGCTCACCAAGGGAACCTCTGTGACAATAGGACTTTGAAAGAGTCAGAAAGCCAATGTCCTAACTATTGCTTCCAGGATCTCATCACACGAGCCTGATCCAGGCATCAGGGGCCCAGTGCCATAGTTGTTAGACCCAGGAACAATTCACCTTGAGGGCAGGTTAGGGATCAGGATGCTACCATCTGAATATTGACCTCTAGAATCAGAGTAAAGTCCAGATACTGGCAAAATAAATAGTTGATTTATTTCCTCTGCCTCTTTCCAATCATCTTGGTTCAAATCCCAGTCTCATATGTGTCTACTGGGGAGAATCTTGCATCAAAAATGTGTCTTCAAGGAGGGAGAAGAGGAAGATGGTGGCGGAGACGGTCCTGTAGCCCATCTCTCCCCAGTCAGCAGGTGAGAGGGTGGGAGCTCTGGATCTTTCCCCATGTGAACTGTTGGAATGGATGGGCAGCTGGAGATGCACAGCGATTAGGTGGATTGTTGTGTTTGAAATATAGTTCATAACCACGGAAACTGTTGTAAACCGTTTCCCCCTGCTCGGTGGAGGGGCAGCCGGCCCCTCCCACAGGGAGGACAGCAGGTCGCAACTCACAAGACCTAATTAGAGAAAATTCCACCAAAGCATGGATCTCAGAGTTTGACGACCAGAAAGGGGTTCTGCTAGGATCCACGGAGACCTGGGCAGCCCTTGCCGTGAGCCGAAGGGACCGGACTCTACTAGACAGACATATTGGAATGTCCAAAATGGCGAGCACCTTTTCCCCAGAACATTGAGAGTAGGTGACTTGTCAGCGCTATACTAGGCAGGGACCCTGGTGAAGCCTGACTGAGCAGGGGGCACGGGATTCTGGGGTGCAGAAAAGACACTTTGAGCTGTGGAAGTTGGTGAAGAGGGCCCCCGAAAACTTCAGCTGGAGAAAGAGTGGCAGTTCAAGGTGGCAGCAACAGCCCCGCAGGAGCTCCCTCCCCTCCAGCCTTGGTGGCGGTTGTGAGCCATAGCCGCCACCGTGGCCCCCGTGAACCACAGCCACCGCGAGCCCCTCTCCCACACCTGCCCTGAGCCCCTCTCCCACTGCCGCTGCGAGCTCCCCTCTCACAGCCGATCGCTATTGCTGGACTGTGAGAGAGTGAGAGGGCAGAGCGAGAGTTTTGGGGCAACTTGTGTACCAAAGTTGGAGGTTGAGAGTTGGGGGTCGGATGGGAGTGTCATTTGGAGCTGAGCACCCAAGATAAAGCACCTTTTCCAAAGTAAACCAGTGGAGAAACTCCAAAAATGGCAACTGGCAAGATAGTGTGGTTTCCATAGTAACATAATCGGTGAATCACATATAAGCCTGAGAACCACTCACAGTGCCATCTGATGTCCACAAAGTATATTGCATTATAAATTAATTCCACTTAAGTTGACATCAACAACATACATAAGGACCTTTATTTCTATATATATACAAGAATAATATTTTTGAGGTTGTTTTTTTTTTTAATATCCTTTTCTTGGCGCCATCGATAAATAATTCTTTATTTCACTTTCTTTTCTTAGGCTATTTTTATTACCTTCTATTCTCAATTGTACATTTCTTCTTCCTCTCCTGTGTTAATTTCTTTGTTCTCTCTCCTCTTCCTCTTCTTCCCTTATTATAGCTTCTAAGAGTGTTTATATCATATTTGTTAGAGGCTTTTCTTCTCTTTTCTCAAGTATTTTACAAGAATCATTTTTTTTTTTTTTTTTGTAGAGACAGAGTCTCACTTTATCGCCCTGGTTAGAGTGCCGTGGCGTCACACTGCTCACAGCAACCTCCAGCTCTTGGGCTTAAGCGATTCTCTTGCCTCAGCCTCCCTAGTAGCTGGGAC